>CAUYQV010114947.1:0-21719 GCA_963574575.1 Galagoides demidoff
TTTTTGAGGTCTATCTTACAGGGGTACAAGTGAAACTCTCTAAGAGTAGAATCAGAACGTTTTAAAACTATAACTGAGAAAATGACATGAAGGCTGTGTTGATCAGTTTGATGGAAGTATTTTGGATTGCATGTGAAAACCCCATACTGTACCCCAGAAGTGCATTAATGTACATAGTTACCATTCAATAAAAAAAAAAAAAAGAAATGTTTTGTACTCTCTGGTTAAGGTCAACATCAACTTGCCTCCAAAACTAATAACTTCACTTCCAGGTATGTATATCTGATTATTTTAGCATATATATGATGCAAGAGATTACATATAATAAGAGTGATCACAAAAGACATAAAAGAGAAAACCTAGAAACAACACAAATGTTCATAATAAGAATAAACATAAAGAAATGATAAATGAGGCTCGGCATCAGTGGCTCAAGAGGCTAAGGCACCAGCCACATACACCTAAGGTGGTGGGTTCGAATCCAGCCCGGGCCCACCAAACAATAATAATGGCTGCAACCAAAAAATAGCCAGGCATTGTGGCAGGTGCCTGTGGTCCCAGCTACTTGAGAGGCTGAGACAGGAGACTCACTTGAGCCCAGGAGTTGGAGGTTGCTGCGAGCAGTGAAGCCATGGCACTCTACCCAGGGGGACAGCTTGAGGCTCTGTCTCCAAAAAAAAAAAAAAAGAAAGAAATGATAAATAAGATAACAGATGTGCTAATTACCCTGATCTAATGACACTAAACATTGTATGTATCCAAACATCACAAGACCAATTATTATGTGTAAATTAAAAATTAAGTATAAGAGGATGCATAAGTGCATGTGGATATAGAGATGCAAGGACTATTATGCTACAATTCAAAGAATGAAATAGAGCTATGAAATTCCAGATATATATAGTATGTATTAGAGAATTATAAGTATGAGAAAGAAAGATGCAAAGTATATATTTTTTAATTTGAAACAAAAATATACTATAGTGCTTAGGTATATGCTTACACACACACACACACACATACAAAATTTATAAAAAGTATTGGTTTAACAGATACTTTTGTTATAAAACTCCATTATAATACATAATTTAAAATTTTCTACAAATTTCACAAAGTTAAGGGTCAAGTAACAGAATAAAGGCAGAATGCAGGGACAGATTCAGTCATGTATTTCAGTGTTCTGGTGTTCAAGGTGGAGAATGTTATCAGTCTGTTATCTAGAAATACTCCGGAATTTTGTTTTTGATATTCATATTTGGCTGTTGTAAAGTTGATTTTCTGCAACATTGTGTTAATGGACACCTATATATAATTTAAAATGAAAGAAAAACAGAGAGAAAAAGACCTATTTTAAACTCCTAGGTCATAAGACAAATTCTAATGAAACTACAAGATGCAGAATTAACATGTTGTGTTTTTGCTAATAAAGTGGAATTCTATGATTATAAATAAGTGCACAGTCCTACTACTGGTAATTTAAATAATTTTAATTTGTTCTTGTTCAATCAAAAATCCCAGCATAGACAGGTATGCTTGTTACAATTGCTCTTATGATGTTAATAATACCTACTACATGTGCTGCATATGTCACATGAAAAAGCTTCCATCTCAAACAAAAACAATGAAAATATGTCAAAAGCCTTTAATGTGAATGCACAATTTGATCAGTCTGAGTAGGAGAATTATATTTCAAGTCTGGCCACAGCCAATAATGCGAAGTGACAATTCTAATCTGAGCAATTTCCAGGAAGCCTCATTCTCCTTCATTGACGTGACACCCACCCTGACCTCATGCACGATAAAAGAGCATACATCTGCCACCTTTCCATGCTGTGGTCAACTTGTGGACTGCAGGAACAAGGCCCCTCCCAACATCCTGTGCACTGCTACTGGCCGTCATCAGAACCAGCATCATGTTGCCCACATTCACCAGCCTAGGGTGTCTTGGTGAGTCCTGGAAAGGAATGGAGGTGGGGAGCCCTAGGGCAGAGATATTGGCCTGGAGGCTGGGTATCTCCACAGCAGGAGGCCCTGCTTCACTGGAGGTGGGTGGGCACTGAGGGCTGAATCTGTGTTCAGCCCAGCATGGACCAGGTGAGGCAGGAGCAGAAGACCAAGTTGGTGTAGAGATGGCTCATCCATCGTGATCTTTCTTTCCAGGGTTCTTCTTGGTCCAGGGGATCTGGGCACATGTGGGTAAGTCCTTCCCCAAACCTTGGGTGCCATCTATCCCATATAAGGGAATTTTCGTATAACAGGAGGACAGGCTGTGCAGGAGATAAGGCTGGTGGTGTGACCATGGAAAGTCATATGGGCGAATCTCCTGTGAGCAATGAACTCCTTTCTTCTCCAGAGACCCTCCCAGCCATTCTTTCCCTTGGTTGAACTAAGCTCTGTGGGCACCTGCAGGAAATCACGGCACTCAAGCTGGGGTACCTGGGGAGGAAATGGCATCACCAGTAGAGGAACAGAAGGAAGTAGTGGTGATGATAGCCCACCCCTCTGAGAAGGAAATGGGGTAATTCATGTTCTCTGGTGCCTCCAGGATGGCAGGAGCTGCAGAGGTGGCTGCCATCCTTCTACGGGGGGCATGTGCCATAGCCCCTGATATTCAAAATATTCTGATGGAGGCTCAGCTATTTAATGTGGCTCACAGTGCTTACTAATGCTGTTTCGTTTTCATAGGTTTTGCCATACATTCCATGTCTCCTTTGAGTTGTTCATGGACCTGATTTTTCAGTGTTAAAATCTAGTTAAGAGTCCCTTATTCCGTACTTGCTCAGAATACTCAGTAGATACTTTTGTTGTGGGCAGATACACTGATGCACCCTGTCTGTGGGGTGGTGGGTCTTTTATGTAGCCTTGGGCATCCTGGGATTGAAAAGGAGCCTCAGGAACACATTGAGGGTGGAGGACCCATGAGCACAGTGGGGAGGGAAGACTCCTCATCTTTGTCTCTACGTCTGTGCCTCCCACTCCACTAGGTGGTCATGACAAGTCCTCCCTGTCTGCCTGGCCAAACCCTGTGGTGCCTCAAGG
The DNA here is from genome assembly GCA_963574575.1 of Galagoides demidoff. NCBI lineage: Eukaryota > Metazoa > Chordata > Mammalia > Primates > Galagidae > Galagoides > Galagoides demidoff. The sequence continues at coordinate 3,040 of CAUYQV010114947.1, forward strand.
AAAATACATGACTCTTCAGTGTCACTCTCATTTTGCTTTTCATGTCTTCTGGCTGTATAAGATGGGGCCCATGTCCCTGAGCTGCAGGGCAAACTATTCTCGAACAGCTTCTTCATGGGCCCTGTGACTCCAACACATGCGGGCACCTACAGGTGTTGTGCTTTCTACCCTCTCTCCCCCTCTGGATGGTCAGCACTCAGCGACCCCTTAGCAATCATGGTCACAGGTCAGATGGCCCCTGCCCAGCCCAGGGTGGTTTTCATTGTTTCAACATCCTGAATCCCAGAGCTTCTGGTGGGGTGTTTGTTAGTCAAGGTCCAATGGGAAAAGTAGGAACTTCTCCATGTACTTTGGGTAAAAGGGGATTGGATACAGGGAACTGGGCAGTGAAGCCCCAGTGATAATGGTCCACAATGAGGTGCTCATCAAAATACCTGAATTTGGGAATATGCTATGCTACATTTCCAGGACAAAGAAGGCTGAAGATGCAACTAAAGACATTAGTCCATTGACGTTGGGGTGGAGCAACTACTGTGGGTTATACATGTGGCCTCAGTGTGGCCACAGGATCCACGTGAGATAAAGAAGGAGCAGTGGAGTGGGGGTCAGAGCAGCCCGCAGGACACACCTCACCAGCCACGCCAGCTTTGGAGGTGGAGGAAGGGCTGGAGTCAAGGAAAAACAGGGACTTTCAAGGCTAAAAATGTCAGAAAACAGTGTCCCCAGAGTCTCCAGGATGACCCCACCCTGCAGACACCTATATTTATACCAGTGAGATTATTTCAGACTTCTGACCTCCAGAATAGTAAATATGTTCTCTTCTGCCACCATGTTTATGATTGTTACAACAGCAACAGGAAATTAGTAAGAGTATCCTGATCAAGAACAAATTAAGATGTTGACCAGGTGAAGTGAGACAGGGTGGTAACAGGAGGGGCAGGGCTGCTCAAGGAGGGGGTGGGGCCTCATGAGGAGGGATGAATGGAAAAGCATGGGAGGGGTGGGGCCACAAAGGAAGGGGCAGGGCTCCTAGACCTAGACTCAGGGCGACCCCAGGGAAATTGGGACCACTCAGAAGGCAAAAATGGGGCAAGAGATGCCCCTCAATCCCCACCAGGAACAGGTTGGGTGAATATGAGTAGTTCTGAATTACCTGCATCTTTGATTAGTTCTTCCTTCTTGCCAGCAAGTCCAGTTTGTCCAGAAGTGCTGAAGCCAGGCTGGTAAGAGCCTGGAAATGCACACTGTAACGGCCCCTCCTCTTCACCCACCGAAAGTGGGAGATTGGTGGGAAACAGATACAGCAGCCAAAGGGCCCAGGAGGAGCACAGTAGGATGAAAGTCTGGTGCTCCTAGAGATAAACAGAAACAAGGAAGGGAGGAGATGGGGAGAACTACACAGAGGGACACACAGAAACAGGAGCGGGCAAGAGACACAAAGAGAAAGGAGAGACACAGGGAGGACACAGGGAGGCACCCTCACTCCTTCCAGGTCTCATGGAATGGGGTGAGGAAGGGTGACTCCTTCTAAACTCACAACCTCTGTTCTTAGGAATCTAAAGAAAACCTTCCCTTTTGGCCCTCCCAAGTCCCCTGGTGAGCTCAGGAGGGGATGTGACCCTGCAGTGCTGCTCAGAGATCATGTTTGAGAGCTTCATTCGGATTCTGCACAGAGAGCAGAAGACTGAAGACATGTTGCGCCTTGTTGGCAAGCTCCATGGTGGGAGTTCCCAAGCCAACTTGTCTGTAGGTCCTGTGACACCTGCCCATGCAGGGACCTACAGGTGCTATGGTTCTGCCAGTCACTCCTATGAGTGATCAGCTCCCAGTGATGCCCTGGACATTGTGATCACAGGTTAGAATGTCCAGACTGCCCCTCATCTTCCTTGGGATGCTGAATAGAGGTTCTAGGACTTAGAGGACCCAGATCTTCATGAGGAAGGTGAATGTGGGATTATTGTGAAGAGAGACAGACTTGGTGAAAACTGTACCAATAACAGAGGCAAAAAAAGAGGAGACGAAAGTACAGGTCACTTGTCATAACATCAAGGACAGGTATAGGCAAAGAGCAGGGAGATAGAAATGAGGTGGAGAGTGAAGGGAGGCAGATGGATCTACACATATCAGGAAACAGGTGTCACTCCATCATGCCTTTGTTCAAAGACCTGGGACAGTTTAGAAATTGGATCTCTGTTTTTCCTCCAAAATCTCTTTTCTACCATGAGAACCCAAAGACACACCACGTATCTCACGTGAGTTTGGCCCTGTGGCCTCAAACCAGGGGTCACCCGCAGATGCTGTGTCTATTCTGACACCTCCTCCTTCCATGTGGTTGAGTTACAATTTGTCCCAAGACATCATGATACCAAGTGGAGGAGCAAACACCTGAAGCTAATATCCCAGAGCAACCCCAGACATTAAAAGGTTACTAAGAACAAAAGCCAGAAGAGGGACCCCATCAGAGAGAAAGTAGAGCTATAGAAAAGCAGAGATGCACACACACATGTACACATGTGCGTGTGCGCACACACACACACAGAATGAGCAAGAGGAAGAGAACTGGCAAATTAAGAGACACATAGAAAGAAAGAGGAGACAAAGAAGTGGAGAGAATAATAGGCATGCGCAGAGGAGGTAAATCCCTAAAAATCAGAGACCTGAGGAGGGGCACAGAAGGACAGGGATGTGGCGGTGGTTGGCAGAAATTCTGAGAGAGAACTAAGGATACAAGGAAGTAGAGAAAGATATGAAGACAGAGATAGATGGTAGAGAGAAATAGATAATGGACAAACAGAGATAAAGACAGGATAGAAAGTGAGAGACTCAAAAGGGAAGAAAAGGGATGACAGATTAAATCAAGCAAACCAAGGAGAGGCAGAGCGAGTAAAAAGTACAAAAGGGAAAACATACTGGTGGTCAGGGGTGAGGTCAGAGACTTAAAGAGTCAGAGAACAAGGGACAGAAGGTAGGGAGAGAGCAAGAGAGAGCGAGAGAATGAATATGAATGAGAATGGGGGAGAGGGAGCACCCCTCCCTGAGCACATTAAGTCACAAAATCAGGGAAAGTAAATTCTCCATTCAGGAAGGAAGGACAGTGTGATAAGGAAGAGCCTCTCTTACAAGCAAACTGCCTCCTTTTTTCTCCCAGGTCCATACAAGAAACCTTTCCTCTCAGCCCAGCTGGGCCACATGGTGAAGTAGGGAGAGAATGTGAGCTTGTCCTGCAGTTCTGAGATCCCATTTCACATGTACAGAGAGGGGGAGGCCAGTGACTGTTGGCTCCCCACAGTGCAAAGCACAATGGTGCATTCTGGGCCAACTTCCCTCTAGGCCCTGTGACCCATGGAGGGGCCTATAGATGCTATGGCTCTTTCAGGAACTTTCTGTATAAGTGGTCGGCCCCAAGTGACCCTCTACACCTTGGTGTCACAGGTAAGGAGCCCCATGCCTGTCCCGTGTCTTGTGTCTCACACCAAGTCCTAAAGTCATATCTGGGGAGCATCTTGCTGATGATGAAATAAAAAATGCATAGAAAAATATAGAGAGAAGAATAAAAATACAGAATATTAGAGGTGGTATCAGGGTGCAGGATGGTAGACAGGGAAACTCCAAACCCTCCCTCATATCTTGCACAAAGACGGGCATGGAGCAGGGGAATGAAGGTCTCTGTATCCAAGGTGGAGAAAGGGATCAGAAGACACCCAGGAGGAAGGGAGATGGGGCTTATTTAGGGCTCAGCTAACAGATAGGGCTCAACACTTAGATGACAAGTGCTGGTCACAGACCAACCTCAGAGGCATTTTAACAGGAGAGGTAACAGGCAGCCTCAGCTCCTCACCTCTCTCCTGTCCTGTGTTCTAGAAAACTTTTCAAGAAGCAGCCCATCACTGCTAGAACCAAGGTCCAACATGGGTGAGTAAAGATCCCTCTTATCTCTGCTTGGACTTGAGAGCTGGCTCAGCCATTCTGTGATCTTCTGCTGGTTGATTTCCCTCTTGGACTCTCAGACTCTACAATAGCAGAAGAGGCTTGGGGCCAACCTGGGGTTCAGTGGGGAATCTTGAGTCTCCAGTTTTCACATACAAGTTACATAAGGTAGTTTAGTGCCAATAAATAAGCATCGAGGGGTCACAAAAGGCAAATGTTATGGCAGGCCAGCTCCCTAAGGCTCAGGAAAGTTGCCTTGGCAGATGGAGTCACCCCATTTGCACCACAGATGAGGATACCCAGGGAGCAGCCAATCCTGGGTTTTATACCCCAGAACTACATGAACCTGCTGAGTTAAAGCAGTGTAGGACACCCTGTCTAGGAAGGACAAGAAAAGAGGAGGCTGTGGTCTCAGTCCATTTGTGTGCCTATAAAGGAACAGCTGGGGTTAGACACTTTATCTGCTTCTGATGATAGCCCTGGGCTGCTTCCACTCATGGTGGGTGGTGGAGGGCAGCTGATTCCTGCAAAGATCATGTGGTAAGAGAGGAAGCAAGAGAGAGTGGGGAGGTATGAAGCTCTTTTTAACATCCAGCTGTCATAGAAACTAATGCAGGGAGAATTCATTCACCTTCCTGCCAATGACAGCATTAATCTATCCATGAAAGACTAACCCCATGACCCAAACCTTCCACTGGGCCTGAACTCTGATATCAGGGATCAGATTTCAACATGAGGTTTGGAGAGGTCAAACTTCCACATGACAGCAGCTGTAGCTCAGCACCTCTGAGAACTACAGTCAAGAAACAGGGAAAAGAGTGAGTTACTGGCCATCTGGGGACTTGTCCTAAAATGATACTGCATGTAATTACTTGACAATCAGTAAGTGGGACACAATCCATAAAGGGGAAGTGCTATGATTTGCTTCTTATGGGATCCACATCTTCCTGCAGGTAACCCACAGCACCTGCAAGCTCTGATCGGGTCCTCAGTGGTCATCGTCCTCCTTGCCATCCTCCTCCTCTTCCTCATTCATCGCTGGTGCTCTGTTCAGAAGAGTAAGTCCCAGGAAGAAGATGTCTGGGCAGTGTGGGGGGCCAGGGTGGCATCTGCAGGCATGTGTTCTTCATTCATGGGATGACACCTGTCCCAAAGCAGAAGCCACAGAGGTAGGGCTCTCTAGAGAGAACACCAGGGCCCCTGCCCCCTCCCCCAGCTGGAAGACCACTGTCTAATAATTCTTCACTGTGTCCTCACATCCACTGTAGCCCCTGGTATCTAAGAGAAGATTCTACAAAGGGGAGAAAGGAGAAGAGAGAGTCCACAGTGATGGAACCTGGGTTGTTAATAAAATGGGTCCCTGGACTTACAGAGGGAAAATATATAACTCTCCTTTTGGCAACTGAGTAGTCCCAGCCACCCAGAGCATTTCTCCTGTGTTCATACCTTCATATGAGGGCTCAGGAGTTCCCTCTGAAGGGTGCTGATGACTTCTATCCCCTTCAAATGCTGCCGTGATGGACGGAGAGCCTGAAGTGAACAGAGTGGTGAAGAGGGAGGTGGGTTCTCTTCAGCCCAGCCACCTCAATGATGTCATATTCCCAACCCAACACAAGAGAACATGTATTCACTTTCACTCAACATTTCCCTCTTTCCAGGACTCTGATGGAGAAGACCCAGAGGCAGTGACATACATAGAGGTGGATCATCATATTTTCCAGAAAAAAATTACTCCTTCTTCCCAGAGGCCCAAGAAACCCTCAGCAGATACCAGTGTGTACATGGACCTTGCTAAGCCTAGATCAAGAATTATCTCCCGACCCAAGAGCACACACAGAAAGACTTCAAGGCTTTCCTTTCTCAAACCCAGCTCGCTAGCTCCAAGGTGACAGTAGCTGGAATCTGATGACACACATCTTTATCTTCAGGGCCAATCTTGCTCAGCACAACATGAATCTGAACATGGCTCTCACCTGCTGACAAATTTCTGTGGTGCCCATTTCTTACTGGAGAGAAAACAAACTTCTCTGCTTAGTTCACAATTCTCTATTTCACTCAGCCCTTGCCAATCTCTACCACCCAACTAGCTGTGTCATCTGGTCCTATTTGAAGTTATCCACGCTCAGTAACTCACAATGTTATACATGCAAGACGCTCACTCTTCACACTGGACTTAAACACCTGCTAGTAGTCTATTTTCCCTGAGTACTTTTCCTGAGTCTTCTGTCACCAGGTACATTTCTCTATTTTTTAATTATTCAGTATAGACCTCTCCTCTTCATAGGAACAGTTTCTTACTTCTTGGTTTAGATGAGCTGCCTCTTTTTTGCCTACCGTTTTTATGTGTTACCATTACTATGTACATATTACTCCACATGCTCTCCATTGGCTCTTCCTTCCAAGACCCTTCTGTGAAGAGGAGGGACAATGGCTGTGTGGGGTTCACTGTTTTAGGACTTAGAAGGGGAGTGCAGAAACCTCCCCTGCCCCTTTCTTCTCACATGGCCCAGATAGCGGCTTGGCACTGTAGTTTGTGAAGAAAGAGAGAGATTCTTCTCTAGCACTGTGCTTTTATTTTTCCTCTGTTGTTTTCATTTATCTTTTAGGAATATACATAAAATCTACTTTTCTGCTCAGTCCATCCCCTTGCACCTGCAGGAGGTCTCTGCAGCTTTGCTCACTGTTTTCTGTTAGTGTGTTCATTTATGGGGCTACCACCTAGAATTAGTCTTAGTTGGTAGCCCCACATCCTCAGGGACACATTCCAAGCCCCCCATTGGAACCACATATTAGTACTACACACTATACACTATGCATATCTTATGTAAGAGTTTCTTTTTCCATTCTCGTAATTTTACACACATAAGATCTATTCTTACTGTAGATCTTAGAAAACCCAATGTATCATTTTTTTCTTTCCTTATTGAGAGCTTTTCACTTAATGAAAGCACTTGGAGACTTCTTTTTCTTTGACATGTCCAAATTTTCGTCATTTCTACTTTTTCACTTTGGTACCATTATTAAGTAAAATAAAGGTTACTTGAACATAAGCACAGTGATACTGGGACAGTCAATATGATAACCCAGGTAGCTACCAAGTGACTAAGGCATGGGAAGGGTATACAGTGTGCATACACAGGACAAAGGGATGGCTTACATTCTGGGAGGGACAGAGGTGGACTGAGTGAGATTTCATCAGGCTACTCAGAATGGTACACAATTAAAAAGTATGGACTATTTATTTTTGAAATTTTCCATTCAATATTTTTGTTTCTTACACCACCTGCATCTGATAGCCTTTCGCACAAAGATAACACTAAATGTGTAAAGTGAGAACCCATCCTGTGCTTATCATTGAACCAAGATCTCTGGACAAAATTTTCCATGCTTTGGTAGACCTGTTATATATTTAAATTAGGGTGTCAGTTCCATGATTATGTATGTTTTTTTTTTTTTGAGACAGAGTCTCACTCTGTTGCCCAGGCTAGAGTGACATGACCTCAGCCTAGCTCATAGCAATCTCAAACCCCTAGCTTAAACAGTCCTGCCTCAGCCTCCCAAGTAGCTGGGATACAGATAACCCCCCCCACACACACAGCTACTTTTTCTATTTTTAGTAGAGACAAGGTCTCGCTCTTGCTTAAGGTGGTCTTGAACTTCTGAGTTCAAGGGATCCTCCCGCCTCAGCTTCCTAGAGTCCTACAGTTATAGGTTTGAGCCACTGTGCCTGGCTAACTGTGTATTTATCAAAACTCCTAGAACCAAACATATAACAAACACAGTTCACTGTATGGAAATATAAAAGGAAATGGAAAATTTTCAACAACAACAATACTGTGTTTCCCTGAAAATAAGACACTGTTTTATATTTATTTTTTCTCAAGAAGACACACTAGGGCTTATTTTCAGGGGATGTCTTATTTTATTAAGTATAATACAACAATCTACATTTATTCAAATACAGTTAAATCATCTTCTGGAAACTGACAGGGGGAGCCCACCTTGTTGGTGGGGCTGGTGCTAGTGATGCGTGAACTCCTTTCCCCTAGCAGTTCTCACTGCGCAATAGGATGCCTGTGACCGTGGTAACCACACACGCACACGTGCACTTGCGCAAGTGCGAATGGCTCAGAGAAAGGAGCTGTGGCAGATAAAAGGTATTCCAGTCGTCCTTACTGTTCCGCACTGAAATGCATGGCGTGGCTATGCATCACTAGGTCTTATTATTGGGGTAGGGCTTATATTTAACAAATGCATAGAAATCCTGCTAGGGCTTATTTTGGGGGGTAGGTCTTATTTTCCGGGAAACATGGTAAGAACAAAAAGACTGGGGAATGAGGTTTTTCTCAGAGAGTGTGTGAGGCAGAATAGAAATTGGCAAAATATTTCATATTCAAAAATTGTTCAGATCCTGTGAAAAAAGAACAATGGACATGTTTTGAGTTAAAATATATTAAAATATTTAAGTTTTAATATTTAACTTCTACCTTATAACAGACTGAAGGAATGTACTTATATAAGAAATGAAACATATTTTTTATTTTTAAAATAGCATTTTATTGAAACATTATAGCAAATCTTTGAAGGAGATAGTGTTATTCCATTCTGATGAAACTAACTTACCTGAGCACATGCATGCTATACACAGGGGAGTCAAAGTTAAAAACCCTATTTTTATGTTTTTAGAGACAGAGTCTCAGTAGCCTCACCCAGGCCAGAGTACATTGCCTATTTACAGGCACAATCATAGCACCACTTATAGCCTTAAACTGGGCTCAAGTAATCTCCCCAGTCTCAGCTGCCGGAGTAGCTGGGACTATAGGTAGACACCATGCCTGGGAAGGCCCCTATTTTTGTGATTCTTGGGATTTTCACTTAATATACTAGCCCATGGCCTGGGCATGTCTTTCACAATGCATAATTTAAAAGTTGACCAAGAAATGAGTTTCAGGCTGAACATTTAATTGTCAGAGAGCTGGTTAGACCACTGTACAGTCAGCTGTGTCATAGAGACCATGTCCTTTCCTTAGGCCCATGGTCAGAGGTGGAGGGAGAGCTGTGAAGCTTCTTGTGAAAAAAAAAGTCAATGTGAAAGTCCCATGGCAATTGGCACTGGGCCTCCCCACCACATCCTGCGCACCTCCCTGGCCGGCTGGGCTCAGTCCAACCCAGCACTCAGTGTTAGCCCAGAAGAACCTCTGCTATGCGTCCCCGACTCACTACTCTGCTCTGCCTTGGTGAGCTCTTGATTGTAAGGGAGATGGACTGGGATGTGGTGGTGGGGGGCAACATGTCTCATGAGTCCTGTCTTCCAGTGCTGTGTCTGAGCCAGAGGACTGGCACGCAGAAGGGTGAGTCTTTCCTCCAAAGCCCCAGAGTCACTCTGCTGGGGTCAGACTCGGGATCCACCCACCTGACAACACCTGGGGAGAGGGGCAGGGGCTCTACAACTTGCTGGGAGGGTTTGAAGCCAGCAATTGGGGAAATTAGGGTAGGGTGGGAAGGGGGTTCACCTGGAACTCCAGCCTCTTATTCCCTTCCAGAGACTCTCTCCAGACCCATTATCTGGGCCAGACCCAGTTTTATGGTTCCAGAGGGAAAGCAAGTGGCCATCTGGTGCCAGGGAACGCGTGCAGCTGATGAGTACCAACTGCATTTTGAAGGGAGCCTTTCTGCCTCTAAAAGACCGATACCACCTGGACTGGGGAACAAAGTCAAGTTCCTCATCCCGGCCATGACCTCACTCACTGCCGGACAATACCACTGCTTCTATAGGAGTGGGGAGCTGTGGTCAGAGTCCAGTGACCTCCTAAATCTGGTGGTAACAGGTAATTTCCCATCCTCTTTAGCTGCTGAGTAATCTCCTCAGCCCAAATCATGGGAAGGATAATCCTTTATTAAACCTGAGCCTTTCCCTGCCCCACTCAGACACTGCCACACCCAGTGACAGGGCAGGAGACACTCAAGCTCAATCATTTTCTATAAGAGTCACCTTCAGAGAGTTGTCTCTATGTCTGAGGAACAGGTTTGTCTTAGCTCAAGCTCTCCAAGATACAGACTTTGAGATGGATATTTGTATGCAGAGGTGTTACTGAGGAGTGTCCTCCACACAACACCTGTGCTAGATGAGGTGAGCAAAGCTGGGCAGACAGAGATATGGAACTGTGGTTAGTTTCAACACAGACCTCAACCAGGCAAACAGACAACTTTGGAGCTGGGGTGCCCCTCAGAGAGCTCTTGAAATGAGAGTCTAGGCTCTGAGCCCTTGTGCCAGATGAGAATCACTCCTAAGGGGAAAGAGAACCTTGGGTCAGACAGCTCTTGTCACCCAAGGGAATTGGTTTCAAACCTGAGCCAGCTCTTACACACACATACTCATGGCAGCATTATTCACAACAGCCAAGAGGCAGAAATAGCCCAGGGTCCACTGATGAATGAATGACTAAACAAAGTACAGAATATTGTGTGAAATTCTGACATGTGCTACAATATGGGTGAACCTTGAGGACATTATGCTGAGTGAAATAATCCAGTCACAATAAAGAAACTTCTTTGATTCTACTGATATGAGGTCTGGGAGTTGTCAAATTCATAGATACAGAAAGTAGAATGGTGGTTGCCAGGGACTAAAGAGAGGAGGAAACGAGGCGTTGTTGTTTAAGAGGGAAAGAGTTTCATTTTTGAGGATGAAAAAGTTCTGAAGAGATAGGGGTGGTGGTGAGGCAACTGTGGTCCCAGATACTTGCGAGGCTGACACAGGAGGATGGCTTGAGCCCAAGATTCTGAGACTTCAGTGAGCTGTGATCACACCACTGCACTCCAGCTTGGGCAACCTAGCAAGATCCTGTCTCTATAAAAATAATATCAAATAATAAAAGATAAAATTTTACGAAGAGAACTTCTAGAGATGGATAGTGCTGATGGTTGTACAACAATATGAATGTACTTCATAGCACTAATTTTTTTACTTAAAAATGTCAAAATGGCAAATTTTATGTTGTATTTGACCATAATAAAAAGTATATGCATATATATATATATATATTTTTTTTTTTTTTTTTGAGACAGAGTCTCACTATGTTGCCCTCGGTAGAGTGCTGTGGCATCACAGCTCACAGCAATCTCAAACTCTTTGGGCTTAAGCTATTCTCTTGCCTCAGCCACCCAAGTAGCTGGGACTACAGGTGCCTGCCACAATGCCTGGCTATTTTGTTGTTGTTGCTGCAGTTATCATTGTTGTTTTAGCTGGCCCAGGCTGGGTTCAAACCTGCCAGCCTTGGTGTATGTGGCCAGTGCCCTAATCCACTAAGCTGGGGCACCACCCAAAAAAAGTATATGTTTTTAAATACCAATGGCAACCCTATCCCTGACGGTTTCTTGGAGTTTGTTTGTTTGTTTCGAGACAAAGTCTCACTATGTCACCCTCTGTAGAGTACTTGGCATCACAGCGCACAGCAACCTCAAACTCTTGGGCTTAAGCGATTCTCTTGCCTCGGTCTTCCAAGTAGCTGGGACTACAGGCACCTGCCACAATTCCTGGCTATTTTTTTGTTGTAGTAGTGTATATGGCCAGCCTCAGTGTATGTGGCCAGTGCCATAACCACTGTGCTACAGGTGCCGAGCCCTATCCCTGAGTTTTTGATGGAGAGGCTCTGGGTGGAGGAAGGGAGTCCAAGAATTTATATTTCTATCAAGCTCCCAGGTGATGGGACTAAAACATTGGTGTAGAGAAATTCCCAAAGCACTCCCCGGAGCCAGGAGTCTTACAGCAGAGATCAGGAAGGGCGTGTTCATGACCAGCACAAATCAAGGAAACTAATTGTTAAATAGAAGGGACTGAGATCTGGAAAGTGACATCTGGTCTTGAGGACAAGAGAAATGGCAGATGTGAGAGGCAGGATAATAATGATCTTTATCACCTCCTCTCACAGGAATGTTCGATACACCCACCCTCTCAGTTCACCCCGGGCCTATGGTGATCTCGGGAGAGCTTGTGACTTTCTATTGCCGTCTAGAGACTGGAACAAGCATGTTCTTCCTGCTCAAGGAGGGAAGATCCAGCCATGTACAACACAGATATGGGAATGCCCAGGCAAAGTTCTCCGTGGGTCCTGTGACCACAGCCCACAGAGGGACATACAGGTGTTTTGGCTCTTATAACAACCATGTGTGGTCTTTTCCCAGTGAACCAGTGGAGCTCCTAATCACAGGTGAGGAAACCCTCAGCTCACCCCCATGTCCTCCTGGGAGCTCTATAGGAACCCCAAACAGTGATGGGGAAGGTGTCAAAGGGACGGCCACGTCCTGGATGCCCAGTGGGAAGAGGGTATAGATAGAGAATAGGTAGGGAGGCCAGATGAAACCCCAAATCCTACTTTTTTTGTTTTTTAATCTTGTTGTTGAGACAGAGTGTCACTATGTCACCCTCTGTAGAGTACTTGGCATCACAGCTCACAGCAACCTCAAACTCTTGAGCTTAAGCGATTCTCTTGCCTCAGCCTCCCAAATAGCTAGGACTACAGGCACCCGCCACAATGCCCAGTTATTATTATTATTATTATTTTTGCAGTTGTCACTGTTGTTTAGCTGGTCTGGACTAGGTTTGAACCCTCCAGCCTTGGGATATGTGACTGGCACCATAACCCCTGTACTACAGGCACAGAGCCCTTACTTTTTTTTTTCTTTATCTCTATTTCCAGGAGACATTGAGAACACGAGCTTTGCACCCACAGACCCCACCTCTTCTGGTGAGTAACTGTTACTTCTAAGTTCAGGGGAGGGATTAGAGACTCCAAATGACATTAAAAATGTGGCATTCACTTAAAATTCTGGTTGAGCACATAGTGTGTGCCATGAACCATGACTGTGAGAGTCAATCGGAGAAGTATCCTTGTCTTTGTAACACTTCAATTCTAGCAGAAGGAAACAGACCATGAGTCAAGATTAAGATAAATAACCGAATTATACAGCACAAGAGGAGGAAATGAGCATGTGGAAAAAGGCAAAGTAGAACAGGGTTAAAGTGATTGGGGGGTCAGGTAGCAATATATATATATATAGAAAGAGAGAGAGAGAGAGTCTCACTCTCACCCTGGCAAGAGTGCCATGAAGTCAGCTCACAGCAACATCAAACTCCTGGGTTCAAGTGATCCTCCTCCCTCAGCCTCCCTAGTAGCTGGGACTATAGGCACCCACCACTATACCTGGCTAATTTTTCTACTTTTATTTGTTTATTTAATTTAATTTTTTTTTTTTTTTGAGACAGAGTCTCACTATGTCGCCCTTAGTAGAGTGCTCTGACGTCACAACTCACGGCAACCTCAAACTCTTGTGCTTAAGCGATTCTCTTGCCTTAGTCTCCCAAGTAGCTGGGACTACAGGTGCCCGCCATAAGACCTGGCTATTTTTTTGTTGTAGTTGTCATTGTTGTTTAGCAGGTTCAAGATGGGTTCAAACCCACCAGCCCTGGTGTACATGGCCAGCACCCTAACTACTGAGCTACAGGTACCCAGCCAATTTTTCCACTTTTAATAGAGACAGAGTTTCACTCTTACTCAGGCTGGTCCCAAACTCCTGAGCTCTGGGAATCCTCCCAGAGTGCTAGGCTTACAAATGTGAGACACCTCACTGAGCTAGGTAGCAATGTTAAATTGGGTTGTCCAGATTGGCCTCCCAGGGGAGGCTGCATCTGCACAAATACACTGAAACTAGGGGAACTAGTCCAGTGGCTACTTGGAGGAAGAAGTTTCCAGAGGGAGGATCGACACTGCCTATGCCCCAAGGCAAGAAGATGATGATAGGGGTGATAAAAGAATAGCAATGAGGCCAGTTGGATTGAAAATGATGTGACAGAGATGATGGTGGGAATGGGTCAGAGTTGGAGTAGTGCATTTAGGACCTTGAAGATAAAACTTTGGATTTGATGAGGTGTGGAAAGCAAGAAACAATGCCTATTTAGTGAGGAAAATTAGGCTGATGGCTTAGAGCCTGTAGCACAGTGGTTATGGCACCAGCCACATACACCCAGGCTGGCAGGTTCAAACCACCCCCCCACCCCCAGGCCAGCTAAATAACAGTGACAACTGCAACAAAAAAATAGCTGGGCATTGTGGTGGGCGCCTATAGTCCCAGCTACTTGGGAGGCTGAGACAAGAGAATCGCTTAAGCCCAGGAGTTTGAGGTTACTGTGAGCTATAACACCACAGCACTCTACTGAGGAAGACATAGTGAGACTCTGTCTCAAAAAAAATAAAGAAAGAAAAAAGAAAAGAAAGGAAAATTAGGCTGAAATAAATAGAAAGTGTGACTGATGGGAAGACCTTCGTTAGTTCTAGGGCTGACTTCTTCATCGGGTCTGTCTTTGGACTATTCCACTTTATGTGGGTCATTATAAATCTTTTGAGATACACAAAAATCTCAAAAATCACAAAAAAATGTAAAATCAGTCTCTCTCACCTCTTCTCCCATCATGAGAGGGACCCATTTCCATCTTTCTTTGGAAATGCTCTAAACTCTGCCTTTGTTCTTTTTTATATATATAATTATGGGATTTTTTAAATTAGATCATGACTGTGTACATTACTGCATTTATGGGGTACAATGTGCTGATTTTATATACAATTTGGAATGTTTATATCAAACTGGTTAACATAGCCTTTACCTCACTTATTTGTTGTGTTTAGACATTTATGCTCTACTCTCAATATATTTGACATATACTCTTGCAATATGCACAAAAGGTGAGAGGTTCCACTGATTACCCTTTCTCCACTCCACCCATCCACCCTCCTCCCCTCCCCTTGCCTTCCTCTTCTCTCCTTCTTTCTGGGCTATAATTGTATTTTACCATTTGTTTGAAAGTGTAGGTGGGCTTGGCACCTGTGGCTCAAGCGGCTAAGGCGCCAGCCACATACACCTAAGGTGGCGGGTTCGAATCCAGCCCGGACCTGCCAAACAACAATAATGGCTGCAACCAAAAAATAGCCGGGCATTGTGGCGGATGCCTGTGGACACAGCTACTTGGGAGGCTGAGGCAGGAGAATCACTTGAGCCCAGGAGTTGGAGGTTGCTGTGAGCAGTGAAGCCATGGCACTCCACCCAGGGTTACAGCTTGAGGCTCTGTCTCAAAAAAAAAAAAGAAAGTGTGAGTGATTATATATTGGTTTCATAATAGTGTTGAGTACATTGGATATTTTTTCTTCCATTCCTGAGATACTTTACTAAGAAGAATATGCCCTTCTTAGCAAAGTATCTCAGGAATGGAAGAAAAAGTATCCAATGTACACAGCCCTTTTATGAAACTAATCTATAGCTCTTGAACAAAAGATACAACTTAATACTAGCCCATGAATATGGGGAGGGTGTGAGGAAGGGGAGGGGAGACGGGCGGTTGGGTGGTGGGAGGGTGACCGGAAAGATCACCTATATATCTGTCTAACAAGGGTACAAGTGAACTTTTCTGGAACTAGAATATGTTTTGATACAATGACTAAGCAAATGACATGAAATTTATGTTAACCAGCTTGATGAAAGTATTTCAAATTGTATATGAAAACAGTACAATGTACCCCATGTTTGCATTAATGTATACCGCTATCAATTAATAAAAAAAAAAGAAAGAAAACTTGATGGAAACCATATACCCACAAAAGCAAGAAGAACCTCTCCCCAAGCAGAGAAATACAAAGAAAACTATACCAAGACACATTATAGTCAAATTGAAGGAAAAAAACAAAGGTAAAAAGAAAATCTTAAAATCCTCCAGAGATAAAAGACACATTATAGCAGAACAACAATAAGAATAATTTCTGACTTCTGATCAGAAATCATTCGAGCCAGAAAATAATGGATAACATGATTAAATTGCTGAGAAAAAAAAATTAAAACTGTCAACTTCGAATTCTATAAACAGTGGAAATACATATCAAGACTGTAGATGAAATAAATATATTTTCAGATAAACAAAAATGGAGAGAATTATAGTCAGCAGATTCAGACTTTGAGAAATGTTTAAAAAAAAAAAAAAAAGAAAAGAAAAGAAAAGAAAGTTTTTCAGCCTAAAGACAAATAATACCAGATAGTAAAATAAATCTACAGGAAAAAATTAAGAACATAGAAAATATAATAGATTATTTTCCTCGAGTTCTTTAAAAGACAAAAAACCCACCAGAGTATGTGTTTAATAGCATACTAATAATATATATCTTGCATTAAAATAGTTGCACAAAGAAAAAGTAAGTTAAATGGTCATATACTGTTGTAAGGGTCTAGATTAAACATAAAGTGGCATAATGTTGATTTAAAACAGACTAACATAAACAGGACACATTGTAATGCCTAGAATAGCTACTAAAAATTAAATAAGTAAACAAAGTAGTGTATCTAAATGTTAATAGAGGAGACAAAATACAATATTAGGTGGGGCATGGTGGCTCAGGCCTGTAATCGTAGCACTCTGGGAGGCTAAGACAGGTGGGTTGCCTGAGTTCAGGAGTTCAAGACCAGTCTGAGCAAGAGCAAGACTCTTGTCTATTAAAAATAACTGGGTGTTGTGGCCAGTGCCTGTAGTCCTAGTTACTCAGGAGGCTGAGGCAGAAGGATTGCTTGAGCCCAAGAATTTGAGGTTGCTATGAGCTAGATGCCCCAGCACTCTACCCAGGGTGAAGGAGACTCTGTCTCAAAAAAAAACCCAAACGAATAATAAAAGTACTTGAGTAATCTAAAAGAAGCTAGAAAAGCAGGAACAAAGAACAGAGGGGACAAATAGAAAAAAAATAGCAAAATAGTAGATTTAAACCTGGGAATAAGAATAATTGCATTAAATGTAAGTGAATAGACATAACAGCTGAAAGTCAGAGCTTGTCAAACAGGATAAAAGGGGAAAAATACATAACTAAAAGAGGCACAGTTGAAACACAAAGATATGGATATTTGGAGGTAAGAAGATAGAAAATAGACATGCAAATGTACACACATAAGCTAGTGTGGCTCTATTAATATCAGACAAAATGGAATCAAAAACAGGAGAGATCACTGAAAATAAAGGAAGACATTTGGTAGTGATCAATGTGCCAATTTATTTGAAGGACACGACAATATTCAATGTGTATGCCTCTAACAACAGAGCTTCAAAATGGAGCAAAACCTGACTAAGCACACACTTACAGCTAGAGATTTCTGCATTCCTCTCTCAGTAAGTGATAGAGCAAGTAGACAGAAAAAAAGTAAGTATACAGAAAACTCAAATAACTCTTACCAATAAACTTGACCTACGTGACATAAAGAGAATGCATCAACCAAGCAGAGCAGAAAACACATTCTTTTCAAGTACATATAGAACATTCACCAAAAGGAACCACATTCTGGGCCATAAAATCAAATCTCTGTAAGCTTCAAAGAAACAAAATTATACACAGGATGCTCTTTGATCACATTGAAATATAAAGCAGAGAAATAATGCCAACAGTTTTTCCTTTGAAAAGATTAATAAAGTTAATAAGCCCCTAGAAAGAAAAAAATTTTAAGGAAGGAAATGAGCTATCAAGCTACAAAAAAGACACAGAAGAATTTTAAATGCATATTTCTAAGTGAAAAAAAGCTATAATCCTGACCTTATAAGTTGACAGAGGCATTACAAGAGAAGAAAATTATAAACCATAACTCTAACAAAATATGAGTAAATTAAACCCAGAAAAGAATAATACCACATGATCAAGTAGGTTTTGTACCAAGGATATAAAGTTGCTTTACCATTCAAAAATCAATCAAATTATTTCATCACACTAATAGAATAAAGAATAAAAACCAAATGATCATCTCAGTAGATACAAAAAGTTAATTTGACATAATTCAACATCATAATAAAAATTCATCAAAGTAGTATAGGAAGGAGCTTCACTGAGGGAATCTATGAAAAACATACTACTATTTAATGGTAAAACATCGAATACAGGCAATTCCCAAGTTCCAAACATCTGTCTTGCATACAACTTGCACTTATGAATGGAGGCTATTACAGATAATAGGTAAATGTGCCTGTTCCAACTTACACACAAATTCAACCTACAAACAAATCTACAGACTCATTTGTAACCTAGGGACTGCCTATACTTTCCCCCTAAGATTTGAAAGAAGATAAGAATGTCTGTTCCTACCAAAACTATTCCACATTATACAGAAATCATAGTGAGTGCAAAAAGGCAAGAAAAAAACAAAAATCAAAATATCAAATTGTTAATAAAGACAAAAAACAATATTCATCAAAAAACAGTACGATTATGGGCATAGACGATCCTAAGGAAGTCATATACCCAAAAAAGCCACAACCTACAATAAGAAGTGAGTTTAGCAAGTACCACTTTACAAAGCCAACATTTAAAAATGTATTGAATTTCTATGTTTTAGCAACTGGGAATAAAATTAGAAAAAATACCATTAATGGTAGCCCCCTAAACATTAACTATAAATATTTACATTTAAATTATCAGAATGTAAGACCTATGCACTGAAAACTATAAAGAACTGAGAGAAATTTTAGTTAACCTAAATATCCTAATAAACAAAAAGTATATCATACTTGAAGATCAAAAGTTTTAATTTTGTTAAGACATTGTGATGTACTGACTTGTGTCTCCCCCCCCCCCCCCGTCCGGTGTTGTGGGGGGCGGAGTTTGGCTGTTTTTGTTGTTTGGTCGGTTTAAGGGGGCGTTCTGGGAGGATGAGTTGCTATGGGGAGGGCGGGGTGGTATATGTGG
>CAUYQV010114949.1:0-33942 GCA_963574575.1 Galagoides demidoff
CATGTACAAAATGCTCAAAAAATTACGTGCCCCGCCCCGCTTGCGTATATCCTCCGTAACCATGGCAACTTCTTACTCTGCGACTGACCACATGGCAGGGATTCCTTTGTTTAAACTCAAGATGGTGACTGTTCCCGCGCCGCACAACCAGCTGACTGCCTGAACCTGAAATCCACCAATCGGCGAAGAACACCTTTCCTCTTTACTCCTCCCCCCACTCCCTCCACCCCCTGCTCACCTGTAAGCTTTAAAAACCGGCTTTTCACCGCCATTAAACGGACCTTGACAAAGGAACCTGCTTGGTCTCGTTCTCTCTTTCTCGCCCATTGTCTTTCAGGCTCGGTCCCCCTCGCCCCCATGAATAACTGCGTCCAGTGGGATGGGACAGAATTCTGGTTTCCATGATATGCTTTGAGAGAGAAGGGAAGGTGGGGGAAGGTAAGAGAGATACTTTATTTTTGAGGCTGTTTCAGAGCCTTTTTAGTTCAGAGTACTCAGCATACCAAAGCACCATACTTTGAGTTGTCCTTTTCTGAACCTCAACTCAAGTAAAGAGAACTAAACCAAGAGGGCCTAGGATTCTATGAGCCAGCCCACCCATCTAATGGGGTATGGGAGGGCAGCAGCCACATAGTCTTAGTGAAAGGGGGGCAAGGGCAAGTTCAAAGTCTTTGGGAAATAGAGACAGAGATACCAACCTTGCCAAGTTGCCAAACGGATGAGTAGACCAGTGGATGGAAGGTGGGGGAGGGCACCCTGTCATTTGCAACACACCTAAGCAATTTCATTTGTGTTCTTGAGTGGGTAAGGGAGCCATCAGCAAGTGGTTCAGAGAGAAAATGTTTCAGAAAGAGTTGACTGCAGTGCCAGACAGTGGGTATCTTTCTACCCTGAACCTTTCCTGGAGGCTCAGCCTGTATAAAAAGATAAAAGCTTCCCATGAGCTCATGAGAATGAACATCTCACAGCAGGCATATGTGTTGTACTACAAGATCCTCCTCCCCCTCTAGACTTTCACTTCCAAACATGAGAATGTCCCCAGGAACATTTAGAAGTCTCCTATAATAAGCACAGATTTGTTTATTCATTTAGTTAAATCTATAGGTGTCTGAGAGGCTTCTGTATATCAGATACTGTTCTAGAATGTTGAAACACAAAAATGAAAAGATGGACAGATTTGATAGCAGTAACAACAACCACAAAAAAACAATGCTGAAATTGTGAAAGATGGTACAAACAACATTAAAAATTAATCAATAGGGTAAGAGAAAATAATTGTACCACATATGCCGCATGATATGTTAAGGGCACCTATAAATCAATAAGAAAAAGACACACCCCATAGTAAATTAGGCAGATAATAGGAATAGATCATTCCCAGAAAAAGAAAAAATATGGCCCTTGTCTTGGATTCAGAATTTAGCAAGGTAGGACAACATATTCACAAATGGTAAATGCTATAAACAAAACACGTCGCCTGTCCATTAGTCTAAAGTTTGATGGTAGCAAAAATCAACTGTGAAAATTACCCTTAGGCTCGGTGCCTGTGGCTCAATCGGCTAAGGCACCAGCCACATACACCTAAGGTGGCGGGTTCGAATCCCCAGCCCAGGCCTGCCAAACAACAATGATGGCTGCAATCAAAAAATGGCCGGGCGTTGTGGCGGGCGCCTGTGGTCTCAGCTACTTGGGAGGTGGAGGCAGGAGACTCGCTTGAGCCCAGGAGTTGGAGGTTGCTATGAACTGTGATGCCATGGCACTCTACCCAGGGGGATAGCTTGAGGCTCCATCTCAAAAAAAAAAAAAAAAGAAAAGAAAATTACCCTTAATAGATACCTTAAATCCTCTAAGTACAGTGTACATAATTTTGTACATACAAACCTTTGCCCCTGGTGTTTAAGAAAGACTGGGACAAGGGCCAGGTGTGGTGGCTCACGCCTGTAATCTCAGCACTGTGGGAGGCCAGGGCAGGTAGATTGCCTGAGCTCATGAGTTTGAGACCAGCCTGAGCCAAAGTGAGACCTCGCCTCTAAAAATAGTCTAACATTGTGGTGGGTACCTGTTGTCCCAGCTACTCAGGAAGCTGAGGCAAGAGAATCACTTGAGCCCAAGAGTTTGAGGTTGCTATGAGCTAGAATGCCATGGCACTCTACCAAGGGTGAGAAAATGATACTGTCTCAAGAAAAAAAAAAAGAAAAAGAAGAAAAAAGAAACACTGGAACAGACTAAATGAAGGAACAGAAGGAATGCCTACCTGCAGAAGTCTGGAGATTCCATCCATTCTGCCTTTAAAGATATTGAAGGGATTTAAGGCAGTTTGGGCCTGTTGAGTTTGAGGTGCTCTAGGGACCTCTAGTTGGAGCTTTCCAGCACAGAATGGTAAACAAGGGCCTAGACTTAGCTCAGAGCTGGGGAGAGAGAGGCTGGACTTGGCACTGAGAATCAACTGTCTCATCAGTAGTGAGTAGATGGGCTTGATATGGAATGAGAAAATAAGGCTTCTTCCTCTTTGCTCAGCTAGGTCTCCAAAAGGGATCCTGATATCTAAGTATGGATGAGCTCATCAGCATCCTCCAGTTGCTCATGGCAGAGGTCTGGAGAATCCCTAAAGCATGAAGCTCTGAAGGGGGCTGGGAGGGGATTTTAGAGGACATGGCATGACTGCTTTTGTCTAAAATGACCCAGCTTCAAATAGGAATTGAAGACCTTGGATAGCCGGCAGGAGTAGGAAGGAGATATACCATGGCTCCCTCTGGCTCCCTGTATAGGGTGGCCAGAGGTCCTAGGACTATCTTCAGGGTTCTTGGGAACTAAAGTGGGTGACCCTTGAACTTTAGTGTCCATAATCAACTAGATTGTTTAATGAATGTATATGCTTAGATCCTACTCTCAAAGACTTTGAATCTGCATTTAGTTTACATAAAGTCCTGGAATCTGCATTTTCATGAGCACTGTAAATTCTACTAATACAGCATTGAAAATAGCTGAAAAGATGTATACAATATAGGCATATATTAAAAAATACAACGAAGATAAAGGTAAGATGAACCTTAGAGAAACAATAACACTAAAGACAGCCCAAAGGATCTAAACCAGTGGTTCTCAACCTGTGGGTCGTGACCCCTTTGGGGGGCCTAAACACATCCTGCATATCAGATATTTACATTACGATTCATACCTGTAGCAAAATTACAGATATGAAGTAGCAACAAAAATAATTTTATGGTTGGGGATCACCACAACATGAGGAACTGTATTAAAGGGTCGAGGCATTAGGAAGGTTGAGAACCGCTGACCTAAACCATATTGTGTGGATGTTTGATAATGGTTGTGTCTTGGTTGAACAGTGCTTTGGTATTCTGCCTTTGGGTGCTTGCACTGAGAGATGTTGGTGAAACCTGTCTGTCTGTCTGTTTGTCTGTCTGTCTCTGTCTCTGTCTCTCTCTCTCTCTCTATATATATATACATACATATACTTTGGTATATAGCATTTAGCCCTTCAAATTCTTTTCACTAATAGGCAAAACAGGCAATTAGGCAATTAAAATTTATCTGTCTATGTACATACAGTTGCATGGATAATTCTATACAATAATAAAATAAAGATAAAATACCATCATCATTTTTTTTTTTTTGAGACAGAGCCTCAAGCTATCCCCCTGGGTAGAGTGCCATGGCATCACAGCTCATAGCCACCTCCAACGCCTGGGCTCAAGCGAGTCTCCTGCCTCAGCCTCCCAAGTAGTTGGGAACACAGGCGCCCGCCACAGCGCCCGGCCATGGATAGCTTTCTTAAGGTTTAAATTGGGGCTCTTTTAAGTATGCCCATCACCTGAATAGTTGATTTGTCTGTTTTTAAGATAACTTTAAAATGGTAACTTCTTTTCATTACCATTTTAAATTGTAATTGTAGGTGCTATTTCATGAGCCCTTATGGGATGCCAGACAGTTTGGCAAGAGCTTCACAAACATTTAATCTCCAAATAAATATTATAAGGTAGTTCACAAATGAAGAACCCAAGCCTGAAGGAGGTGAATTGTTTGCCCAAGGTCAATGGTAAGGTAGGTTTCAAACCCAGCTTTGCAGGATTTGAAGCCTAGGCATGGTGAGTATTACCATGAGTACGCTCAGAAACAAAACAAAACAAACAAAACTACTTCTTATGCCAGTGTAGTACTTGAAGGAATTGGAAAAACCCATGCTACTCCAATGCACGTCAGACGTGCTTTTCAGAAAATACAGTGAGCTTAGCAATGGCAAAGTTTCTACTGCTGCTGGCTAGGCAGGCGCATAACAAGAGGGAAAGCATTCTTCTTAGCTATATTTCAGGGAGGCTCCAGTTCAATTTGGAAACACCATCCAATCCTCCCTCTACCAGTGATGAATTGTGATCTGAAGGCCCCTGTAGGTAGCTTATTTTAAACTCTAGATGTTTTGAGAGACGAGAAACACCCCGGCCTTCATCACTGAGGAAAATAAGTCAAATCAACTCAAGACTTCAATCTGTCTTAACTGTTTTTATCAGCCAACATTTGAACAAATGACTTGCCACGTTTTATATTTTCATCCCTAGGCCTCTGTCTCTACAAGTCAGCTGCCTCTCCCCTGCCTCTCACTATCTATTTAGCGCGTGGAGTGAATTATAGCAGATTCCCTCTGAACAATGCACACCACCTGTATCAATTACCCTAGGAAGACACCACTTCATGGGAAGGAAGAAAAAATTCCTGTATTTGGAATTCATTTCTTTCCTTAAACCAAGCAAGAACAAGTACAAATAGATATCTAATAATGCTGAGGAATAGATGTGTATGTTAACTTCACGATTGTTATTATAAATGAATTTAAAATAATTATGTCATGTGCACAAGACATTTGCCTCTTTCTGTCCTTCCTTCCTTCCTCCGATAATTTGGAGGCTTACAATATACATATTCAGCAGAGGATGACATCTAAAGGAACAAAATTAAAACTGGAAAGCAAATGAAGATGCTCATTGTAGAATTATTTATAACTTCAAAAAATTAAAAATTGAATAAATGTTTAGCTCTAATGGAATGACTAAATACAATGGCACTATTCACCCTACAAAACACTGTGAAGCTATTAAAATATGTGGATAAATTATTTTTAATAATCCTGTGAATCACAGCAGGGCGTGAATTCATATATTAATTGAGAAAAGTAGAATTTGGAAGTTCTATGCGCACACACACAAAGGGTGCCAAAAAAAATGTATATGCATTTTAAGAGGTGCTACCTATGGATTGTTTTTTGCAGTTGAATTTAAGGTGTTATTACTGGTCCAGTGTATACAGACAGGCCGTCCCCATCCTTTTTAACTAGAATGTTCGGGGAATGATAGATTTACTTCCAACAAGATCTCTAAAGATCCATTTTTTGGTATCCTCAGCATATAATTTTTAGCTATAAAAAATTAAACATTCTGAGACAAAATATGGGAAGGCAAATTATTTGGTTGATAATAGTGGTCTTCTCTGGGTGATGGGCTGATCTTAATTTTCTTCTTTCTTTTCTATATTTTCTAAATTTTACCCCTTGAGTTGGTACAGCTTTTATACGAGAAACATACAATAGTTTTGTATGCTTCGGTTGCCATATCTGTGAAATGGGGGTGATAATAATCATGTCCACCTCCTAGAATAGTTCTGGTGACTAGATGGGAAAAAGTTTACAAAGAGCACAACGCCCAGCACATGAGAATCCTCAACAAATAACAGGGTTTTTTTTCTTTTGTTTTAAAGAAAGTACAGTGTTATTTAGCATGTGGGATTTTATTTTCTCTTCTTGAGTTTGTAATTTATAGAAAAGAATAATATTTCTATGAGTCTGTAAAATAACAACAAAAAAAATTCCTAGACTTTCACATACTTTATTCTATAAAACAATGATAGTGAGGCTAGGGCTTGTAGAAAAGCAGAATGCAAGAGCAGGTTGTAAACACACACCATAAACACATAGCGACAGCCACATAGTATCCAAGTACACAATCGTACACAACACATGAGCACACAAAATATAATGCCACTCACATACACACAGATGCACACAGTATTCACATACAACACACATGCAATACACACGAGTCATAAACATGTAGATCCATGCAATAGCCACACACACATAACACACACATACATAAAGCACACTGGCACATAAGGTAGCGCACACACAAATCATAAACACACAATACCGTACAATATCCACACACATCCAACACAGAGCCACAGACATACACGCAAAACCATACACACATAGACACAACATCTACCTACACCAAACACATACTATGCAAACACCACATACACAAATCATAAACACATATATACACGCACAGTTCCCACAATACACGGACACACAAAACATAACACACATACACATAAACCACGTACAATTTTCAGAATTGCAGCCCCTCGGCAGACAGCACGAAGAATTCACTTAGGCTTTTTGTTGCCAAAACCCGAGCCCATTTCTTCTGCAACCGTCTCATATGTTAGGAAAAAAAATCTGTATTCAAATAGTCTCTCTAGTAAAAAAAAGTGATGGCCCAACCCACAGCACCTACAGATTCTGTTTGCTCCCATTTTGAGCTCTACATTATGGATTCCTCATTCCACGTACAATAAAATCCATACCTAGGTCTGCATAGTTAGACTTGAAAAATTGCTTGCGTCCACAAAAGTACAGCTCGAAATCAGTTTCGTTCGACCTGCGCAAAGTGTATCCATTTTCAAGAGCAGCAAAAGCATCACAGGTATAACGGTAGGTAATGAAACCATAGCTGTCTCTGCAAGGGACAAAGAAGTTCAAAGCTTGTTAAGATGCATTAGCATACAGGACTGTAACCCTTTCTACTTTGGGAGACTTCGCTGGTGCCAATGTCTGAGCCACCGCATCCATTTATCAGTGTGATTGTCCTGTCAAGCAGCTAAATACTTATTTCTAGGACAGGAAATCTCAACTAGAAAGATTAATAAATAGGGATGAAAGAAAATAAATAAGGTTCTGAACTCAACATGTCATCTGTCAAAGCACTTACGCGGGCAACTCCCATCCCAGTAATCTGATGGCCATAATTTTTTACATACGTCAGCTTCTAAACAAGAAATAATCTTGAAGATTCTCACCCATCATCCCGTGGATTGACGGTGCACTCCTCAATTTCACCAAAAACTTCAAAACGGTCCCTCAGTTCTGTCCGTGTCGTGTCAGGTCTGATTTTACCAACATAAATCACTCGGTGTTCTTCCTGTGGGCGGGGGAGTAAGAAGAGACTTTCGCTAGTTCTGGAGATGGGAAAGAAGTGGAATGTCTAGAAACATTCATGAACGTACCCCATCATGCATCGGGGGACTCACAGAGGATGCCAATGAAAGCAAACACAGACCACAACCGAAGGACAGATGGCACTTGACCCCAGCGATACTTTCCATGCCCTGCTGTTTCTCTATTCTTTCTTAATCTTTCCCATCCAACTCTATTCTTCTCTCAGACAAGCTCTTCTGTGTTATTAAAAAAAAATCTATTATATATCTGATCACTTATGACTTGATTTATATATATATACATATATATATATATTTTTTTTACACACAGAGTTTCATTTTATTACCCTCGGTAGAGTGCTATGGCATCACAGCTCACAGCAACCTCCAACTCCTGGGCTTAGGCGATTCTCTTGCCTCAGCTTCCCAAGCAGCTGGGACTACAGGCACCTGTCACAATGCCTGGCTACTTTTTGTTGCAGTTTGGCCGGGGCCGGGTTCAAACCTGCCACCCTCGATATGGGGCTGGCGCCCTATCCCCTAAGCCACAGGTGCTGCCCAATGACTCATCTTCAAAATCAGTATGAAACTGACCTGACTTGCAAAACTGTTTAATTTCTTATTAGCTCAGAATTCCAATAATGAGAGGTATAAATTCTGACATCCTCCAAAGAGTGGTTCTTAAACCCTAGTATAAATAAAAACTACTTGAGGTGGTGGTTAAAAATGCAAAGTATTAGCGTTTATCCAAACTGTACTAAAATAAAATTGGAAGACAGGGTTCAACAACTTTCATTTTTTAATAAGCACACCCCAGTGATTCCGAGGCAGGTGGTCAAAGACAATAATTTAAGAATACAGTCTTAAAATGTAGGTCATTTTAAGTCATGGGTCTCAAAAGAATAAAAGCTAAATAAAAGAGGCTATAAATTTCTCTTTGCCAATAAAGCCAGTCTTATTTTAAGAACAGACTAGAGGGGTGTGGCCTGATTTTCACAAGTGTAGTCTATAGCATCTTACTCTGAAAGTCAGAAGCAATTTGTAACTTACAAAATATGGGAAGAATATTTTCTAGCCCAATGATAAATTCCTTTTTTTACCAAGAGGAATGCTTTATAAAGAAGAACAACTGTATCTCTGTTCCAAAAAGAGAAGGCCAAAGGTGGTGATGTCTCTCAGAATTGAGAAAAGGTTTCTGAAGAACAATAGACATTAATAAAAAGAATGTGCTGACCAGCTGGTATGGATGTCTACCAAACAAAAATGCAGTGAACTTGAGGTTGGAGAGATTTAAGTTAGACTGAAACAAAGACAAGGAAATAGAGGAGTAAGAAATAGATTTAGCTTGCTCAAGAATTTTCTCTGAATATACTGAGAGTCCTCAGTTTGAGATGCTATGAAAAGTAATTCAGGCCGCAGGCAGAATGATGCCCTGTGTTATTTACTGAATGTCTTTCTTAAGATGTTATCATATGCCCAATATTCAGCAAGGGATCTAGGGAACAGTAAGCATTTGATAAAATTCCCAGACTCTATCTCTTCCAAGGTGACCTAAGCCCCTATGCCTGGTCTTTTACTATTTGCAACGTGCCTATCTATTTTTATCAGGGAAGTAAGTTCCTCTGAGCTTCAGACCCCTCAAAACAACTATCTACTGGACATTTCAGTTTGGCTATGCCTTGGGCACCTCAAGCTATGCTAACCTTTCCCCAAATTTTGTTCTTTCCCCAGCTGGGTGTTTTCCCAGTTCTTGTAGCAGTCGAGTGAACACTATCTAACCACGTTATTCAGGACAAATACCTGAGTGCTAGAAAGTGTTCACTTCACTGATCCACCAACATTGGAAAAAGACCAACCTCCGTCGAGGTCCTCTTCACATACCCAAGTCCTCATTAAATCCTGCTTATTTAGGTCTCCAAATCTCTCTTTGGTGTCTCCTTTATTCCATCATTTTTAGACCAAGCTCCCAGCTCTTTCTGGACTAGTATAACAGCCTCTTTCACTTGGATCCCTTTGTATATGTCGTCCTCCTCCAATCTCTGTTTTACTGATGTCACAACAAAAACCTTTGCTAAGAAAACAGGAATCTAATCATGTCAATTACCAGGTAAAACATTTCAATGGCTTCTCATAACTTTTAACAAAAAACCAAAGTCACTAAAAGGTCCACAAGGCCCTGCCAGGTCCAGACCTGTTTTCCTCAAGGGCTTTATCTCCCAGTACCATCCTTTTCTTGGCTCTATTTTCCAGCCACACTGAACTCCCATCAGACCCCTGTATACACTGGGCTTCTTTCTTCCAAAGCATTTGTGCTGTTCCTCCTCCTACCTGGAACATACTATTCACACTACGCCCCTCCCAAATCTCACATGCACAGCTCACACATGCAATCTAGAATTACGTAAAGCTCAATAATCATTTTCCTTCTGTGACTTGAGATCAGACAGCCTGCTAGGCACTCTTATAGAAACCTCTATTTCTCCTTTGTAGGTCTGCGTTTAGTGATAATTAAATAATTAATAGTTTAGCCATTGTTCAATGTCTGCCTCTCCACTACAAGGGAAGATTCATGAATCTGTCCTCGTCACTACTTAGGGTAAGTGAAATATAACAGAATCTCAATGAATACTTGTTGCCAAATCAGTCAATTGCCAATCAATTAATCATTTTTCACACTTACCCTGTGCCTTTCTTTACATCAAAGATGCCTAAGTTGGTTCTTCCTTGCTGAGACTCTGAAAGCTGGGTGCTTTGTCATAGGAAAATCCTTGCTCTGGTAGCTCAGCCGAGTGAATTAACAAAGATGTCTATGATTTCCCTTTCCAGTTGTTAAGCATAAGAAGTGTGGAGTCAGCTCTGTGTTTTCAGGACTCTTGGCTCATAAAAATCACCTATGACAATCAGAGGTGGAACTCTGCTGCACAAGTTGGTGAAACCCAACTCCTCTCACCATAGCTATTCAGTCTAAGTAACTGACCAGAGGAAGTTCTGCAAACAGGGCAGACTGCCCGATTCGCTTTCTTGTAGATTGCATGTCTCAGTTGGTGAACTTGTGTTGTTCTGGGGCACGCAGCACAGCCTGGCAGTTGATAAGTAGAAACGGACAGGGAGGCTCACACTGAACACTGCTGTGCGATTTAGCAAGGGAATCATAACACCGCATTCCTTTCTATTTACACATCCAGCTCTAGCCAAACAGCTCACTGTGATGGGACTGTTATCTAAACTTAAACTTCCTGGCGCCTGCTTGCATGGGTGTTATGGACTTTTTTTTTTTTTTAATGAGCCTTTTAGGAAAGTTACTACTGTATAGAGGGAAGGGAGGGGAAAATGCAGAAGAGAGAGAAAGAAATTGAGCCATTGCAAAGAAATTGCTTGACTACCATTATGGGAATATACACAGCCTATGTATTCAAGGAAATTTGAAGTTAAAGCTAAAATCAACCATATGCACGCCCATATGCAGACATATTGGGACAGTCTCTGAATTGCAGCTTTATACAAAGTTGTATGCAACAATGATCCCACATAAAAGATAAACCAGAGGACCTTTTATATCGGATACTGGTACATTCTGCAGTAAAAAGAAGAGATAACCTAAAGGGGAAAAACTGGAAGCCAAAGGTCTGCTCCACAATCATTTAAATTACCTATTGGTCATCTCCTTTTATGAAACACAGGAAAGGAACCATGCCTTGCTAGGTTACCAACATCGGAAATTGAATACATGTTGGAATTCACATTTGAGAAAATTATTAAAGTGCTTGATTTTTCCTACTGTTAAAAAGAAAACTAAAAGCCATCCGAACAGGGAGAGAGCAAAAACAAAAACCTTTCCAAGATCGGCCCAAACGACTAGCAAAGAACCGATGCTTTTAAACATGTCGCAGTTGTGTTAGACAGATGAATAGATTTCATATCTTTAAAAAACCTTAACATTTGCAGCCAATTTTTCAAGACATTAATTTCTAAACAGGAGATGAAAGGAAAAGAAATCAAAATGCTTAATAACATTTCCAACTTCTTAAAGGCTTGGAGGAACTCAAAACCTTTGGAAACAGCTCCCTGAAAAATGATTTTCAGACCCCTTTTCACGATTGAGGAGGATGGCACATTTATCAAATCACTTTTAGCTTCAATTTTCACAAAAGCTAGTTTGCTGATGGGGTAGATAATAAAATTGAAGATTTATGTTGCATTACCAGCTACAGTAAATCCTCATTATACCAAAACACAAGGGATAAATTAAAAAAAAAAAAAACTGACGGAATTAACTGACTCTGCAGTACCAAAATCTGTATCAACCTGAGTACAGAGTTTCCCAGGTATCTAGGGAAAGCGGACAATGGTTGTTTCTCACCAAATAATGAGCTACTCCTGGTAAACGGGGGTTGACTAAGAAAAGACAGAAAATAGTAGGGATATTAACATCTACTGATCTCTAATCTGCACCAAGTACTGTGTTTGGAGATTTGTTTGTGGGTTCTCTTTCTAAAATGTCTTATACTATTTGGTAACAAGGAAGACCTTGATATAATTTGGTTGTCTCTACATCTCTAAGTCAGAATGTTTCTGTAATTGCTACAGAAACCATATAGCAATTTCATCAATGGAAGATCTGTGTTCATTTCCATATTAGCTATCCCATGACTTCTCAAAAGGACCAAAGATATAAAAGCATCAGGGAAGTGTGAATGGTACACCTGGTACTCTTCCTACCAGGATAGGAGAGTGGAACAGAAGGCCATGGAATTGTATGGATGGACAGAAAGAAACATCAAAATTCTAGAAAAATGTGAAAAATGTTTTTTTTTTCCTGTCTTGCCCTTATTATTGATTATCCTTATCTAATTCAACAGGAATTCAATAAGTGCCCACCCTTTGAGTATATTCTTTGGGGAGAAACATAACTGTAGCATTCAACTTTCCAAAGTTACACCCACCCAAGTATCACCCAGGAACCTTCCTGCCCAGCAACGAAGGCTGTGGATAAACCCAGGCTAAGATGCAAATCCAAGCTCAAATGCAAGTAAACACACTGATAAGGCAGAGAACATAAGAACTACAGACTAAGCATGCAGAACTACTGTTTCATTGAAATATAATTGATGTACAAAAAATCGTTCATGTTTAACCTGTCCACATTTTGGTGCAGTTGAATCTATGCATATACCCAGGATACCATCACAAGCAAGATGATCAAGGTACTTAATGTATTCACAAAATACATTATTAACTCCCACCAAATTTTCTTGTGTTCTTTGCTGTTTCTTTTTCTGTGTGTGTGTATAAGGACACTTAACATGAGATCTAGCCTCTTAACATAATGTAAAGTGTACAATACCACGTTGTTAAATTACTAGAACTTACTCATCTTCCCACTATACTGAAGATATCTAAATACTGAACTTATACACTCAGCCACATAAAATAGCTCTTTAGAAATGCTTGAAGAGAAAACTATTTTATAGAAACAGTAACTCTGAGAAGTTGCACAACTGGTTATTGTGTGTGTGTGTCATCTGAAAGAAATTTGTAATTAATCAGTGATAGTTAATCCACTATTCCTGGCTCCTAAGCTGCCTTTCGAGCAAGAGAGAAATAGAATATCCCAATCATTGCCTAAGCACATCTGGTTTTGGTTTTCAGCACTGAGCCATATCAGAAATGTCTAGATTTGCCCTTTAAATTAACATCCCACTATCATGTTTTCTGGCAGGAAACTGTACAGATTGCAAATGGACTTGGACTTAGAACTCCACAAGAAATTAGAACAATGACAGTTCAGACATTAAATACTAAATTCTGGCTTGGAGTGTCCCAATATAACCTAAATCATCTCAAACTTATAAGACTGAGAAAGAGAGAGAGTGAATTGGGTTTTGAGAAAGAGTTTAGATGGGAATTGGAGGAAACTAAGAACAATATGCTGGCAATATTCAACGACAATATACAATTCTGTGTTAGCAATTATTAATTATTTGTGTTCTCTTTGCTCTCTGATTTAATGCACTCAAATTGGGCTAGATTAAGATTCATAGAGGCATAAGCAATGCAACATTTACAGACCCCCAAACTACCTGCTTCTTATGGAACTCAAAGTAAAAGCAATATAGACAAAAGTAGAAAAGACTACCTTAAATTATATAAAACATCAACTATTAGAATTTTTAAGTTTGTTTGGCATTTCCTTTCAGAGCTTCTGTTTGGCTGGTTCTCTAAGTATGTGACTGCTCCTTTGAATGCATAACCCAGTCCTGCATCCCAGGCATCCCAAACATAACTTGCTTCTTATTCTTGGCTGTCCACGTGTCTCAAAAGCGGGAAGGAAATCACCAGCTGACCAACTTAGGGAGACTGTCCTGGCTCCCTGAGCTGTTTCAGAATTTTTCAAATGAATTTAGTCAAATGAGTCGAAATCGTTGCCTATGTCCCTGCACCCCAGTCCATCAAAACATACGTTACAAATGCGTTATGAACAAGAAAGCCAATCATTTGTAAAATAGACATCGATCAGAAAATCTTCCTGTGGATAAACTCATTAAAGAGTTCCACCATGCTCTTAACAGGGATTCCAAGATCTTTAGCATGAGTTACAGAACCCTTCAGATCTGCCTTCCAGTGAAACTTTGCCCCTCTTGTGACCTAACTTTCTAGTTAAATGACAAGTTGTTTCTCAACATCCTCTACTCTTTTGCAGAGACTTACAATAGGCTCTGTTTAGAACAGCAATGTCCAGTAAAAATGGGATGCAGTGTATATAATTTTAACTTTTCTAGGAACCACACTTACGAAGGTAAAAAGAAACTGAAAATTCAAGGTTGATGATACATTGTAATCGGCTGGATATATCCAAAGTACGTCAATTTGTAATTGATATAAAAAGTCAATGGGGGTATTTTACCCTGGTTTTTTTTGTACTAAGTCTTCAAAATCCAGTCACACAATGCATTTTAATTCACCCTAGACTAAATTAGACATGTCGCTAATGGCTACTATATTGGATACTGCAAGTTAGAAAACTTTGGTTCTCCCTTCCCTTAGATTTAGATCCACCTTATTCTCCCTGGGTCTCCCTCATTCCCAGGGTGCCCACTCCTGTACTACCATAGTTTCATGGATGAGCTCTTTGTAGTAGTGTTAATCACCTTCTACTGCCCTTTCCTAGACCTTTACCTGCCAGTAGATTTGGAGCTTTCTGGATGTGAGGACCATGTCTTTCCTAACTTTGTCTCCCAAGAACCTGGCAAATGTTTGTCATGGAAAGAACTATGAGTTTTCATTTATGTTAAACAGACACAACACATAATTATTCAAATAGGAATTGATTCAAAGATAAGTGCCGAATCTTTAGTAAGCACTTACTACTCATAGGTCACTCTGTTAGTAAAAAATTTTGGTATCTTAGGGTTTTTTTTTTTTAAATCTCCTTTTCAAAAACAAAGACAATCTCAAACCAAAACTGTGAGAAATGTCTGATTAAGGGAAAATGACCTCATATAAGCCAAGTTGACATTCTCACTATGATGAGTCCTCTTTCAACTCATAGAGATTGTGTTACTCAAAGAATTAACCATGGAATTGGTCAACATTAGTGATGCAAAGGGGTAGGGTGGCATCTTCTTCCAAGCTGAGGTGGGTAACTCTCAGGGCTCTTCTGGCTCATCTAAGCCAATGGAATGGTTTGATCAATTCAGAAAGGGTCAAACTAGCAGAAAGACAAAAAGATACCTTTCTTCCTTGCTTGTTTTATTCTAGTTGAGTATCTAGCACTAAATCATCTTTGGAAGGCACTAAAAAAACGCATGTCATTTATATACTCATTTTTGATCAAAAATAAATATGAATCTGGCTTTGGTTATATATTGTTCCATGTTGTTCCCAAATAACTAAATTTATGATGAAACTATTAATCTTTCTCTTTAAAGTCTTATTTTTGAAGAAAAAAAGGATTTTATGAACTATGAATTTGCAAATAGCAATATAACTATTTTCCCGCATGCTTGCTCCATGTGATTCTCTTATGTAATGATTTACTGTAATTTGCCATATTAAAAGGCTTTGTAAACTATATGGCACTATATAAACATGAGTTATTATGCTTATTGAATAGGCCATTCAATTAATACCACAATATTAGAAAAATTGAATTTTCAATTTTCATTAGCCTTCGCAAGTGTTAACTAAAGATACTCTGGCAAATCTGAATGTCACCACTCAGTTGAAAGTTGAGAAAAATGAGGGAAAGTGTTGTAATTCACACAAGGACCATTGATTCAGGTTTGAGTAGATTCTCACTTAAATGGCAGCAAATCCCCCAGAACTTTAGTCTAACTGTTCTATTATGTCTCACTTCTTTCTCCTTGAGTGATTAACAAACCTTTCATTTAACCTTTTGCCTCCAGCTGGAAACTGCTGGCCAATGCTTGATGCTAGCCAGTTCCATTAGTCAGCTCTTTTACATTGGGTTTTCAAAATTTTGTGGATGTTATTGAGTTTTCTTAAAGGCACCCTATAAACTTAACCTTTACAGTGAAAAATTATTTGCCCTAAAACTTAATGAGCATATATGCAAGGTATGTCCAGAGCTGATTGTTACCAAACTGACTCAGTGATCAGCACAGACAGGGAGCTGGAGGGAGCAAATGTGGCACTGTGTCCAATTGATCGTCCACAGCTTCCTGAGATACCATTGGCAATGGCCCCCCTGGCTCTGCTGGGGCTGTGGAAAGCATTCCCGGATTGATTAGTAATGTCTGCCATCAGCCTGGACTGGATGTTGACAACTGGACTGCCTCATTCTTTGGCCTTTCAAGGTTTAAGTTGATAAGCAGTAGCAGGGAGCTGGGGGAAAGTCTGAAAGGCAGTCACTGAGAAAGACCTTCAGAGACCAAATGCATGTAACATAACCTGGATCTTTACACACGATTGTCAGCATTGCCATACATCAAGTGGATAGACCACCTCCTAGTGAGTGCTGCTGAAATCCACAAAAGCGTTATGGAAAAGTAGTTCATAGGCAACGTGGATATGTCAGCTGGCCAGTTAGGGGTTGACCCATCACAAGTAAGAGCTAATGAGTTTCTCAGCAAACCTTCCACTGCTGCCTCCTTTAAGTCTAACATGAACCCGGTCTTCTCAGGGACAACTTAATACTCATATCTGCCAAAAAGATAAACACCAAAACCAAACAGCGATACATTCTCATTTCCAGTCAGAAAAAGAAGGAATGGGAAATAGAAAGAAAAAAAAAAACTCATTCTGTGACCAGATGAAACCTCTATCTCCCCCATAAATCTCAACCCCCTCCCATGTTTCAAAATGATACTTGAAAACAGTTGGGATGGCCAAAGTGAAACTGAATGAGAAATACAGAATATGATGTTTTGTTTTTCAATAAGCTGGGTTAAAGGGGATGGAACACTTCTTGATGTTTTTAAGCCAAAAGGCCCCAAATTGCCAATTCTAACAAAGACTTAGCTATAGTTTATTTCCTAATACACACACACACACACACACACAATAAACAACAAACAGAAAAAAAGCACAGAGGAAAAAAAGAGAGAGAGAGAAAGAAAGAGAAACCCTCCTTTAAAATGAAAGTTAGCTCCAAGCTGCTTACAACTGCCTTCTGCCTCTGCCTCTCCCTCTGCTTGGCCCGCTCAGACTCCCGCTTCTCATATTCTCTGCGGTATTCTTCTCTCTTGAGCCTCTCGTGCTGATATTCCTCATAGCTGTCATACCTGGGAAACATAACGTCATCATTAAGTCAACCACCTCGATTTGCACGAGCAAAATGAATAATAACTTGGAGAGAGATAGGGAGGATTTTCCCATAACATCTTGGCATCAAAAGGAGGGGACAAAGGGAGCCCAGGGAAAATGACACAGCCCGTTACCTGGGCCGACGGCCGTAGGGCGATCTTGAACGTGATCTCACATACAAGGGAGAATTTCGGTGTGTGCGGTGTCTGTAGTGGCTTGACTCGTAGTAGTAGCAGGATCTGGGAGAGAGCAGAAAAACAAAAAGGGCATTTGTAACTGCCACTGGAATCCAGTTTATCAGCGCTACCGAAATCCTCTGTAACAGCATTATTACATAAACCCAAGTTTTCTTCCCAGCTCCTAGCGAGATTTCCCAGTGACAGCTTGTGATCATCTAGTCAGCTCACAGGGCTGGGAGTGATGTGTTCTCGCTCAGCGTCACTTATTGATGTGAACACAGAGCACCAGATCGGGCGCACTGTCAGCTTTATCTTGCAGGGATCTCAACTACCCTGGCACAGGGCGGCTCTCCAGGTAATGGGAAAAGTTAGATGAGCAAGTTTCTTACAAATTGCTCTCTCTGATCTGACTGGCTCCAAGCACTGTGCTCAGAGCTGGCAGATTTCAGGGGCTATGGAGAGGGATGCCTGTGTGACAACATTCTTGTTAGTTCCAGTGGCACTGGGGGCATGGTGGTGAGGGGTTAGACTGGCTGTGGATTTTGAATACTGTTTTTTTTTTTTTTAACTTCCTGGGAGACACTTTGTGCCATTGGGTGAGAGTTTTGCCAAGGTTTACCTTGAAGAGGATCTACTGCCTGGAGACCTTGATCTCGACCTGGAGTACGGTGACCGGGAACACGATCTGTGTCGGGAAAAGGACCTTGAACGAGAACGCATCCTTTGGGGTCTTTGAGAAAATAAGGATTTGGGCGGTGACACGGAATCTCTGCATGGAGAGTTAAAAGAAGAGGAAGAAGGAGACATATCAAACAAGGAATAGGACTGCGTGCCGTCCCAAGGGTAGCTCAGTTTGTCACTTTCATCTTCGCTGTCATCAAACAGGCCATCCATGGCTAGTCCTGAATTTATAAACATAGGTAGTTTGGAGAACTGTTCGTTACTGAAATCACTATCCCTCAGTTCACTGGTCTTGTCTGTTTCGTCATCAAAAACAGCTTGACTGGGATGACCGAAGTGCTTGTTCAGCTCGGCTCGGATCTCCTGGTCTTGGAGCTGTTTTCTGGTACTGAAAGGAGAGACCTGCTTGCTGGCCTCCGAAGTCTCTCTCAGGTAGCACTGGTCAGAATCTGTGGAAGAACAAATATGCCCCTGCCAATCAGAGGAGGCATCTTTATATTCTAGTTGTCTAGAGTCTTGGAGCTCCGGTGATAGATTAATGAGTATTTCGACTTTGGAGTTAACTGACTGGCAATAGTCGTGGTCACCAAACAGCCGTAGACTGGGCCTCTTGGTCTTTCTTTCCTCCAGTCCACTGGCGAGCATGGAGGACTTGCTGAGTTGTGCATACAGCTCTGACTGCTCGGGCCCTTTCTTGGCAGGGTGATTGCCTTGGGTACCAGAAGACTCACTGTACCGGGGCTTCTTGGATGGTGGTGGCACCACAGTCTTGCAAGAGGACTTCAGTTTTGGAGAAGCCCTAAAAGGGTTATCTTGGTTGGCTTTATGAGGAGGAGTTGTGGGTGGAGTTAGGCCTACGGTGGAAAAAAAAAAAAAAAGAGAGAGAGAGACAGAGAGAGAAAAGAGACAGAGATAATGTTCTTAAATGCCACGATACATTTTCTAGCTTTTTTAAGATTTCAGACATGAGTTCAAACTGAGTGATGAAGAAGAAAACTAAACTCATGACAAGACTTGAAAAGGGGACTCTTCTCCTGATCCTCTGTCATTCAGAAAAGATGGATCTGTAAAGCCAGGGAGCAGCGAGAAGAACCACGATCCTTTGTATTTCAAATACCAACGCTAACACATCCTGCCTCCCAAAAAGCATGAAGGCGTCGCGCTGCTGCACACACATTACTAAAGCCCACATTTTCAAGGGGATGGTATAGGTTGCTCTAGGGGAAATTAACAAAGGGAGACTCTGAAGTCATAGGACAGCCTCGGTGACATTTGCCTGCAAAGATCATTGCTGAGGATCCATGTGGCTCAGGGTTCTCTGTCCAATCGAGAAAATTTACCCTTGGAGCCAAGAAATGAACAGCAACTGAGAAAAAAAAAATGGGATGACAGCAAATGTAGGGCAGGGATGGGAATGACACAGACAACTTCAAAGTGAGTTCAGTAAAATGCGACAGACAAATGGAGAGACCTAGAGCAACTCTCCAACTCGACGGCAGGGATGCTTTGTCTCCACAGTTCATTAACTTAGTAAACCATGGCTAATGTAGGGATAATACATTCTTGTAAGCATAACTAATACATTCTGTGTAAAATACGGCTCCGCAACAGAAATGGAGTGAACAGTAACACGGAATACTGCAGCTCCGCGGACCATTCTATTTAGAGCACAACACCATCAGCGAGGGTTACGAGACTGAGGGATTGAAATGAATCCCAACTTTGGCAGCTGACTAATTAAATAAATAAGAAGTAAAGGAAGAAAAGGGAATGACCATCCATTGCTGTCTCCCTTGCTTTTCTACAAAAGGGCAGAAATTCCATCAAAAAAACATGGTAGGAATCTAAAATCATAGCCGTTCTCGATGCTAGGTTGCCCACCCTCCCTCCCAAGTACGTCCTACTCATCTTTTGTGCTGAGAAGGGATCATTGCAAAATGGCTCCAGAGTCCCAGGAACTTTGAAGAAGGGCAGGCTGGAGTTCAAATGACTTTGTGCTTACAAGGGAACATTTTAGTTTATAATACACTTTCTATTTGGGAGGCTGGGTGATGCTATTCAGCAAAAAGAATTTCAAGTCTGCTAACAAGCCTGGGGTTAGACTTAAGGCAAGTTTCAAGGAAAAAAAAATCCCAACTAGCTAGAAAAAAAAAATATATATATATATAATATATATGTCAAGAACCAAGTAGGTCACAGAAAGCCAAATTAAATTTTGATGTGAATAGGAAGGTGCTGCCTCTCCTGCCTTAGAACAGAGAGATGGAAAAATTAGTGTTTTCCCTAAAATCAAATATTGTTCACAACATCCGGTAATTTTTTTTTTTTTAAGAGACAGAGTCTCATATTGTCACCCTTGGTAGAGTCCTATGGCGTCACAGCTCACAGTAACTGCCAGCTCTTGGGCTTAGGTGATTCTCATGCTTCAGCCTTCCAAGTAGCTGGGACGACAGGTGCCCACCACAATGCCCGGCTATTTTTTTGTTGCAGTTTGGCTGGGGCTGGGTTGAACCCGCCACCATTGGTACATGGGGCTGGCGCCCTCCTCACTGAGCCACAGGCACTGCCCAGCATCTGGTAATTTTTCATATTTCTAGCTAATTCTCCCTAAATTGAGTAAAGAATGGGTACAAAGATGCTAAGTGGCTTGACTTTGGAATTCCATGCCAGAAAAGTTCAGCAAGACAGGGAAATGCAAAGAAAGAGAAGGGAACACTTTGGTCTCCTCATATGTGAGTCTCAAAACTGGTCCCCTCTGTTGCAGCCATCCTCATATGCCTACCCCAGTCTTTGTGGTAGCAAAGGGAGGTAACTTAACATACCCGAAGGAAAGGTGTGCACACTTTTCCTTTCATTTCCTCTTTCATATAGATGAATGTGTCTTTTACTCAATCTAAGACATTCATATATGGAACTTAGGAATTCAGAAAAGATCCATCTTTTCTTTTTTTCTTGTTTCCTTGATTTTCCACACGGCCCCAGTCATCTATTCTGATTTCTAGCACGCACACTCCCTTCCATTACCCACTACAGTAAATTTAAAGATATGAATTCCCAGTAAAGCAATGGCACGTGGTCAAATATTCCTCATAGGAGCCTAAGATGCTTAAAGAAATAATGATGAATAATCTTTGTTCGCTGATTAAATACCAGTCAGACGTGTCGAATGACGTAGTCCTTGAATCAGAAGAGATGACATTCAACATCCTGAAATTCAACTTCATAAATCTCTCCAGGATCACCTCAATTTAGGGTATTTTTCTACTTTGCCAATAATTTACCGTCGGAATCGCCCTCTTGATATCTATCTGATATTGCTATATATTCACGCTCATCTCTTTTTGAATGTGAATTATATCTTGTCTCTTCACATTGATGATAAGCTCTTTAAGGGATGCTGCGTGGGCTTATTTGTTGTGACATTATTTTACTCACTTCTCCCTTTTTCTTTTTCTAGGTTCTCTTTTAGTAAGGGACTCACATTTCAGCAGCCCAAGGATAGCTTGGGAAACTGAGTAAACATTTACAATGAGATGGTTCACAGACCACATGTGGAGGCCCACGGCCCTAGAGAGTGTCTCTGAAGCACATGCTTTGTACTCTCAGGTATCATATTTTGACTGACATTCCAGATGTATAAAAAGAAACCCTAAACTTCAGAAACACCAAATTAGGCCACTATTAAAGAAAGGCTCATGCTAAAAATAGCTCAGGTATCTAGGGATTTCAAATATAGACATTCCTTTTAGTCCTAAAAATTTGAAACCCCTGTCCTAGCACCTAAGCTCATTATCCCTTAAATCACCGGTTCTCACGTTGCTCTGGGGAGTGGCAGCATCCCGACTGTACTTATTTTGATTTAAAAACAAAGCCTTTTATTACTCACAGGTCTTACACTGCGGCCATTTAACAGACAATCACTGAGACCCCAGCATGTGCTGGACGTGACTCCAAATGCTGGTTTTCACAAACTCAGCCTCCAACAACTTCACAGTCCAGTTTAATAAAGAGGCAATTGTTTCAAATTTGATGTAAGTATATTTTCTTGCAGATATGTTTAAGATTTAAAGAAACATTCAGAGACCACTCAACCAATATTAGGGTTGTACATTTCTGTACATTTCTGCTACAACTTATTGAAACAAATAAGGACTACTTATCAGATGAAAGGTTTTTTAGGTTCGATGAGGAGGTGAGTGGGGAAACTAACTTTGATAAACACCTAAACTTTTCACTGTTTACTGAAACATCTTCCATACGAGAGTATCTCAGGGCAAGACTGAGACATCTCATGGATGACAAGACTTCACACCATTAAATCTTTAATTGAAAGTCTATCTCCAGATGGAGTTGAGACCCAAAGCAAAACAAAACAGAAATGCAAAGAGTATATATATTTTTTTCTGTGAACATAGCATCAAACTTTTAAGAGCTATGGATGGGACACACAACCCTTTGCTGCTAACCCTGACCTAGACACTTTAACCTTACATCTTCTACCCAGAACTTTTTCCCTTATGGTAGGAGAAGGTTGAAACTCCATCCCTTGATGCCACAATCTTTGCTCATCTTCCCACAAATCCCTGGACTCTTGATTTCATGCCACAAACCTAAATCAACAGTATCATAGCCCTTTCCTAACCTCTGGATTATTTCCTGCGTGTTGATTTTCTGGGGAATGTGTACATCTCGGTGTTGACAGTACAAGGTATATTCCGTGTTCTCTCTTGAACTTAGCAGGTTTTGACAGATTTATGTGAGGACAGATGGCCATTACAGGCTGAGGGCTGACAAGAGGCAGTTCAGAGCATTGTTAACACACTTGCACAAACTCTCAGCAGTGCAGCTCGGTGCAGAATGTAATTCAGACTATAGCTTTTTTATTGCTGCCTATTTTCTTTTGTCAAAAGAGCCTGCTGTGCAGAGCAACAAATGGCTGCTATTACCCGGAATGTAATGGGTGTCAGACAAATCACGTAACACAAACAATCAAGAGTATGTAGGTCATATTTCAACAGAGCACAACCTTAGCAATATTTATGATTACTGCATTGAAATGTGCTCTATAATAAACAAGTACCTCTACATCACTCACACTTATGCACTTCTGCACAGCAAATCTGGGAGAAGTGGTACACACTCTATCGACAGTCATCTTTTTAAACAGCACTTTTGCTTAAAAAAAAAAAGTCGAAGACAAGTTTCAGTTTCTTTTGTTTTTCATTATGTGCTATGAAACGATTTTCTTCGAGAAGTTTTCTTTGGGGTCTGTTTGTTTAATTGAATGACTCTAATAACTGGTGGGTCCTCTGCTGCCTTTCTTGTGCTTTTTGCTATGCACCCAATGACTTCAGCCAGACTTTTTTTTTTTTTTTGGTAATGGTTTATAACATTTTACAACACTGATTTCAAAGTCTGCAACTTAGTTTTGAGTTTACTTAACAGTGGGGTTTTGCTTGTGTGGTGTGCCAGTTCGGGTGTTAAAGCGAAAACAGTAAGAAGATGGGTTCTACGTTGTTTAAAAACTCGCCAAATTAGAAAGAGCAGGCAAAGTGATTTATGTGATTTCTCCTGTTCCCATCCATTCAGCCTCACAAACTTGGGGTGGGTGTCCAGAGAGCATAGGGAAGGTTGATAGTCACTCACTATCACCTTTACTTCCCTTTGCTTCTATAGCAGTTGTTAAAATATTTAGTTAATAAAAATTGATCTGGTCTGGTGTCTTC
Source organism: Galagoides demidoff (assembly GCA_963574575.1). Lineage (NCBI taxonomy): Eukaryota > Metazoa > Chordata > Mammalia > Primates > Galagidae > Galagoides > Galagoides demidoff. The sequence goes on from CAUYQV010114949.1 coordinate 23,639, forward strand.
CAACCCTCCACCCCCACTCCCTCAGCACTCACTGGAGCTCCACAGGGTCGAACAACTCAAATGTCAACATTTGGCACAGAGCATAGAGGCCTCCTCCATGTTCCTCTGATCCCCTGGATGGCCTCAGTCTACTCTGGTTGGGACTGGTCTGTCTCTACTGGTGTTTAAGTATTGCTCCTCTCAACCCTGATTACTGGGAGCAAATTGCCTTGCAGAAAAGCTTCTGAACATTCTTATGACTTATGCCTAATTTCCCAACTCTTATTCATGGAAGATGAAGATGTTATTAAAAGGCCCTCATGCACCTTCACACAGAGAAAGGACAGGGAATGGAGAGAGGGAGCCTGGCCTTCTGGGGATTGACCACCAAACCCCACAGCTGATGTGAGACAGAAAATTGCTTTGGTATCCTTGGCTTAAAAGCAATGAGTTTCATCTCCCGAAAAGAAAACTGAGGAAGCAAAGCAATTATCATTATAGATGCTTGGTACACTTGGTCAAGAAAAGTGAGGCTGAACATAGGAAATGAAGCACATGGTTGAAACAGGGAAGAACTTCCTGAAGGCAGAGTTGCCCAACATCGAAACAAGAGTAATGAGAACCTGTTGAGTCCCCCTTCTTAGATTCTTTGGGCACAGGACTGGATTATAGGACCTGTCAAAAATGCTCTCCAGTTCTCTGATGCAATGGCTGTTTTTTTTTTTTTAAACAACCAACTACTACTCATATTTCCTTTGGTCTATTTCCCCAAAGATATGTCACAAGCAAAAGTATATCCAAAAAGGCTAAAGCAAATTCATGCTGTTTGTCAATATTCCTTCTAGCAAAATGAACTTTTAAATGGGAAGCCCCAAAAGACAATACTTTTATATTTTATATTCACATACAAGAAGGTACAATTGAATTTGTTTTCTTTTATCAAGTATAAGTTCACTAAAATACACTTTGAATGAGATGACTTAAACCTAACAAAATAATTCAGTGAAAAATGAATAACATCAGATTATACATTCATTATGATTAAAACCATGTGGAAAAACATAGATAAATTGAGAAGAAATAGGATGAGGACAATACTCATTAGTTTTCTCTTTCTTATTTTCTTAGTTATAAAGTAGTTTTATTTCTTTGACACTGGTTACATCAATAATAACTGTATGTATGTCTATGCGTACATGAAATTTTGGGGTCAGTCACTTTGATGACTCATGTCCTGTGGTTAAAACCATCACCTTGTTCAGCTGACATGCCTTCGCCATCATTCCCATTTCAGAAACAACAAAGTGTAGCACTCTGAAAATCTCCATATGCAATAGATTTAAATGCCTTCTGCCAAAAGAGCATTCTCCTTTCTCTCATCTTGCTTTACTAACAGCTATTTTGAAATCAAATTAGTTTTTACACCTGTAAAAGAGAAGCGTTTTTTTTATCAGCCAAAATGAGCTAGTTTGGGACAATCACAAAGAAGTCAGACCAGCTGGCGATACCTAATAAAGCAAACTTCCTATCTCATCCCTCCTGTTTCCCAAAGACACTGCAGATGGGGCGAAGGCATTATTCTGGAGGTCTTAGAATTTTGTTGACTGTTTACATTTCTACTTAAACATTTGGAAAATTTCACTGAAATTTGAGAGTTAAAAAAAAAAAAAAAGGTAAAAGAAAGATGGTACCAGAAGACTTGGGCTACAGCTTGATCCACTTCCTCTGCTGCAACCAAACAGATTAAGTCTGCAGACCAAGGACCATTTAAAGCCATACCCGCCCCCCACTTGCTACATCTACAGCAGGCATCACTAACTGATCACGACCTTCCCACTGAGCACAGATTTGGCTTTCACATCCTTCTCAACACAATGCTCCTAGAAGCCAATGCCGACCAATGACTTGGGAGAGGGACATGAAGCCTATTTCCCATAACAAATGTCTACTACTGTCTTTAAAATTCAGACTTTAGGAAAGTGACATATCTCTATTTTGCTTTGAACCCACAGTCTTCCACATAGCAGGTGTTCATATATAGCTTTGTCCTCAACAATGAAATAGACAGGGAGTTAAAAAGATACCATATGCAATGTGTTAGAATTTGTAGTAATGAAGGAGCAGTTGTTGAATCCCAAAGAGGTGATTTTTTTTCCACCTTGTTTAGGCAAATCTCATACTCACATCAAAAGCAGCATTTGTTCAGTTTTGTGGGGACAAAGTTGGGGGAGAGTTTCAACAGAGAAGTTATAAATAACTTCATAGATGAGGAGGCCAAAGAGGACAGAGACGCAAACTCAGTGGAAGGGAAGAGGGGAAGACAGTCAAAAGTTGAAAAGATGAGAAATGAGGCATAATAATCTCAGTAGGTGAAGTCAACTCAGAATTAGTAATTAAAAATCTAACATTTATTGAATACTTGTAGAATAAGTGGACACTCATGTTTGATCTCATTTAATTGTGACAGTGACCTTGTGAGATGTGGACAGGTGCTACTGTTATCATATTTGTTCAATGCATAAAATCTTGAGTGTGATAGCAGTTAACTAAATTGACCAAGGCCATACATTACATAGGAGAACATCTAGACTTTGAACTTGAGTGTAGCCAATATGCAAGCCAAGGTTTTGAACAACTTTTCACTAAGCTAGGCTGTCTGCTCTTCATAATAATGATGACATACTACTTTTATTTGGAACTTTGCCTCTTATAAAGTATTTTAATACAGGCTGAACCATAAGAAATTCCATTTTTTATATGTCAAAAATGGTTGAATATTGGCAATCTTATATTTCAACCTATATTTTAGTCCTTTGAGTCAGACAGTAATTTCATTTGGTAGTTACAAACATGACTTCAAAACTGAGGAAACCGAAGACAAGAAAAGAACACAAATATAGAAAAAAGTCTTAACAATCAAAGGATCAAGGAAAAAAAGTATGTCTTTCATTTTGTAGTGCATTACTGATTTTGACATCCTTGTCCAGTTCATTGCCATCTGAGCCTCTTTGATTTCCTGCTTTTTTGCTTCTACTTCATCAATATCTTCTCTGCATTCCACCCCTTGCCTCCAAATCTGATGCAAACTTTTTTTTTTTCCTGAAGACTCCTCAAGTCAGTTTAGTCTACACAGAGCTCAGTTTCCAAGGATCTATCTGTCACTCACTAGGACAGTGATACTCCCTCAATGTTTCTTTTAGTCCTGGAAATGTTTTTATAATTCTTTTTACTTTTTTTTGCATAATCACTGTCTTTAAACTTAAAGCCATGCTACCATTTTACTTTTGATTTCTCTGTGATTCTCTAGAGACATAATCAGTATTTGTCACACTTTCCCAAACACTACCAAGCAACAAATTTTACTGAAGAGTTATAGAGGAGATGGAGATCATAGCACACATTACATAGCATTTCAAACCCAGAATATTTCTATCCAAAAACAAATGAACAAACAACAACAAACTCTCCTGCAGTCTCCTCCTTATACTACCCTCCAGGCAGTTCTAAATGTCATCTCCCAGCCTCTTTGAGCACTCTTCAAGAGCCTCCTCATCTCCTTGGTTTCCTATAGCTCTAAAGCCCTTCTCTTACATTATACTACTTAGCTCTGCCTCAGCTTCTCCAATTTATATCTTCACAGTTATCACTATCACACTCAACAAAACAAAAACTCACCCCAGGGTCTACCTTTCTTAGGAGGTCATAAAACATTGAAACTCTTTTTCTGGAATTTCTAGCAGAGCTGTTGTTATATAAAGTCAGGGAATTAAGTTTGTGAACCTGTCCCAGAAAAAGTCCTACATACCTCACTGCTGAGTATCACTATGGTCACCTTTGAAGTACTTCCCTCAGGAATCTGTGCCTATCCCAGTGCCTAGTCCAAGCTTCAAAGCAATTTTGGAACTCTTTTTCTGGAATGGCCATCAGAGCTGTTGTCGTATAGGGTCTGACAATTAAGTTTGCAGACTCGTAGAAAAAATGCCTTGAAGGGTAGACTAGGTGCTGGCATCAGTGCATAGCTTCCCCAGGGGAGTACTTCAAAGGTGACCATGATATTCAGCAATGAGGTATGTAGCCTTTTTTCTAGGATGAGTTCATGAACTTAATTGACCTTATATTCCATAAACAGGATTCTCTTACCATGCTACTTCTCAGTATGTGTTGTCTTCCCAACATACATACTATAAACCCACATCTTAAACACAAGAACATTTATCTAGAACCTTCTATGGCCAATACTTCTGCTCTATGTTTCATCTTTTTTTTTTTTTTTCAAAACAACAGTCATTTTTATAAAGGTGACTATAATGAGATTTGAGCACAGTATTACAAATTGTACTTTATGAATAAGAGTAAATACCGTGTTAGGCTATATAAACTCCACTGTATATCCCCTATGAATGTACTCACAGGTAAACACACAGGTTTAATAGTTTTCTTTGATATTTTCATCTATGACTTACCTAAGAAATTTTATTGTAGTCCACTATCATCCACAAAAACCTCTTTTAATTATGATTCATGTTACCATCTTTGTTAGAACACTAAGGATTCAGGAGAATTCGGCTCTCGTTTGACTCTAAGAACTGTTAGGTTTGAGCCTTTTTGGCAGTTTTTTCATCTTTAACACTATGTTAATTAATGCTGTGCAAAGCCTTAATTGATTGATACAAGAATCAAAGTAAAATATACATGCACGTGCTTCATGTTTCCCCCTACTTCTGTACTTGTCCTCTTTTACATACATTTACACAGATTATCCTTTGTATCTCACACTGTCTTGGGACCAGTAGAACCTACTATGTAATATTACGAGCATAGAGCACGTTTTAAAAATATGCTGATAAATTGATTTCCATCATGCCAAAAAATCTTTCAATAATACCAAGAATAAAGGATTTAAACTTTATTTAAGTTTATATGAAGAGATGAAGAGGAATGCTCATTTGCTGAACAAAGTAAATACACTGTATTCAATTTCAAGGATTCCTAGTATTAACTGAAAAGTATTTTTTATCAATCCTTTGACTCAGTGGCTAGGGCACCAGCCACATACACTAGAGCTGGCAAATTCAAATCCAGCCTAGGCCTGCCAAACAATGACATCTACAACCAAAAAATAGCTGAGTATTGGGCCTGGAGCCTGTAGTCCCAGCTGCTTGGGAGGCTGAGGCAAAAGAATCACTTAAGCCCAAGACTTTGATGTTGCTGTAAGCTGTGATGCCACAGTACTCTACTGAGGGAGTCATAATGAGACTCTGTCTCAAAAAAAAAAAAATCCTTAACTATCTTCCAATAAAGTGAGCTATTAACCTTTAAAAATTATAATTAGTTTACTTAAAACTAGGTATCTGCCAATAGGAAGAAACGTTCCAACTTCTGCCAAAAATAAAACAAAAATAATTGTCTTTCTATAATATCATATAATGAATAGAAGAGATACAATTTAAAAGGTATGTTCATGTCCATAAATTAGAAGTAACTTTAAAAGCAAAGATAGCCAATGCTAGCAAAGATGTAAAGTCAGTGCAGCCATACAATGCTAATGAGATTATAAATAGAAATATCTCTTTTGGAAAGCAATGTAGGTATTTCTATTTATGTAGGTACTTCTATTTATCTTGGCAGATATCCCCCAAGATATTTATATACTTATTTTCAGAATTAATAACAATTAAGATTCTATTTTGAGAAAGTAAGATTAGCAAATTTCTGAACAAAGATTTTCACTGCAGTGCTATTTCAAAATAATAATACTTTAAAACAACCTAAACATATGACAATGGGTGTATGATTAGATACGTGTTGATCTGACTACTCAAAGCAGTATTATACAGCACTCTAACAGCCTGAGAATAAAAGGTTTGTGATGATACAAAAACTTCTTATTAAAATGTTAATGGAAAAATTAGGATGCAAAATAATATACACACACAAAAATAATTACAAATATGTAAAAATATCCATAATGCTATGAATATTTTATGTCTTAGAACTACAAGTAATTTTTTCTTCTAGTTAATATGTTTGACAGTTTTTTGGAGTAAGCTTCCATTCTTTTTAATCAGAGAGTAATAAAAAGGGTTTCTTTCGTGAAAGACTGGTATTGGTATCACAGCGGAAGCTCCCATCCTTCTCCCAGAGTGACTAATGCCCACAACACTCTGAACAATCCTAGTTATTAAACTCCTCTCAGCTGACTTTTACCAAGAGCCTCAGTAGTATATATCCCCAAACAAGTTAATGTCCTTTGTACGAATGACTGAAATTATGTAAGAAGGTAAATATTATGTAAATGAATGATGTGTGAGAATGGAAAAGTCATTTCTATGAAAAGACAAAATTAAAAGAAGTACTGTCAGATTCGCTGTGGATGGGTGGTACTGGAAAATTTGGGGAAAAAATTGTAAAAATTTTGAAAGACTTTGCACTCAGACTACCATGCAAAAGTCTTTAATCTTTCCCATTGAAGAAGAAGAAATAAAAAGTGGATAACGTGTATGATACATAATTAGTGTGGTTTGTACAAAGAAAGGCAATCCTCAGCACACTTAAACTCAAGGTAATAGTCTCTTCCCTCTTCCCCAAAATCTAATATTTGAATGTATATTTATGTGTTTTAAGCAAAAGCAAAATGACAAAACTATACATGCTTCAACCAACATTTTAAATAAACTCGCCAATGACTGGTCTTTACTAGCCAAAAAAGAAGGCCTCTTCTGTAAACAAAATATACACGCAAAAGATATTTCTAATCATATATGTAAGTCGTAAATGGTGTGTGTGATGTATTTAAAGAATAATGTTATATATGTGCTTATAAGTGGATATATGTGTGTATGGGTGTGTTTGCAAATAAAGATACATTTGTATATATATGTATATATATGCAAGCCTGCATACACATACTATACACACACACACACCATAGAATCAACTACTCTATTGCTTGACCAAATCATGCAATCATGCAAGAGACCTTTCATAAGGAGGTAATTTAGCAAATTCAAAGTGTGAAATTAAAGTTAGCCACAATGACCACTGTGCATGTAGGCACCATAGTTCTGGTTGAGAACATCCTGTTTAACTCACTGTTCCTTTATCCTTATCAGCAATGGCCAGAGCTAAGGAATTTCTTGTTCAGACATCCTACGATTCACTTTCTGGTAGGGTTCAAGTAACTAAACCTAAAGCACTTAATTCAAAAGCACCATTTACAGTCAACTCAGAAGTCTGCCTAGGAACTCTCCCATTACTCCAAGTTTTTTTTAAGCACTTCAGTATTTTTTAGTTTTTTTGTTTTTAATACGCAACTGAAAATATTTATAGGTAGTTTCTTATCCAGTTTTGTTTATACTCTTTGTTGATTTCATTAATCACATAGAGAATACACTCTCTCATCTAATTTTAATGTTTTTTTCAAACACACACTAAGTTCCGAGTGAAATGTAAGGCTCACCTGCAGTTCCAGAGAGTTCCACACTTAAGGTTCGTTCAATAGTCTTGTTCTCAAATGGGGAACCCTTGGGGTCACTGGAAGATATGGCACATTTATAAAAACAAACTGAAATGGAGTTGCTGTAGCCAAATGTATTAGAACCCCCTTCCCTTTCTGAAAATGGTTACATTTCTTAATACTTACTTTGGTGACTCTGGGGTCAGAGGAAGAGATAAAGTTGTTGGTTTGGCTAAAGGGAGAAAAAAAAAGAAACTAATTATGAAATATTGTCTTTTAGATTTATTTTCTTTCTATTACTGTCAAGTTGGAGACACAACAAGGAAACTGTTAAGACTAAACTAAGAAAATCTCTGACTATTGGATCAAAGTCAGACATTATGTGAAAATAAATTCCAAATGACATTTGCATCAGTAAACTATCATTCAAAAGCACATATACAAAAACAGAATTTTCCCCAAAATGTACCTTCCCTGTTAAGGATACAAAATTTGCATCATACCATCAGAGAGAAATAATGTTTTGTGTTTTAATTTGGAATACAGTACACAGTTAGTTTAGACAAGGAAACAGCAGAGTAACTACTAGGCGACAGAACGTTATGAATATTCAGTTGATTTTACTTCTAAAATGTATAATTTTATATCTAGCCCTGAGAATAGGTTATTTCTATGAAGCCAAAGCTCAAGCAATAACCATTCCACTCACTGAAAATCAATGGAGAGATTATGGCAAATCCTGGGCATTGACCCAGATGGCTTAAAAGGGGTTCTGATCCCCAAATCTGATTGACAACTAAAGTAAGATATTATGTATATTAGTTGAGAGATTTACAGACTTGTAAAAAGAGCTCACTATTTCCTTTTGTACTTTCCTAAATCTTACCTCCTACAGGAGGCATTTCCCAATAATGAAGGGTGGAGTAAGAATCTTCTCACTCCAAAATTTCAATTGCTTCTCCATGGCAATCTTGTATTTTGAACAGAAGGAGGGGAAAGTATGATGAGAAATGAACTTGGGACACACATTACCTTTATGCTTATAGATGGAGATACATTTATATGTAGGTAGGTTTATGTCAATTTTTTGCTTGTTAAAAGGTCAGATGGTCAATATGTAGTAATTCATGTAATAAAAATAAGGGGGTGAAACCCAAAAGATCTTTAGAATATATTTTCTTATTTTATGGAAGAAGATACTGAGACCCAAAGATAGTGAATAATATTCCCAGGGCCATAAAAATCGTTACTCCCAGAGTTGGCCAATTCTCCTATTATCAAAAAGAATTCCATTCAACATACTTGCAAGTAAATTAATCAACCCCTGTAATTAAGGTCCTTTGAAATGTGAAAAAAAAAACTGTTGCTGTCTGAATTGGCCTGAAATTCAATACTTTACTTGAATAAATAGTGTTAGCATATATAATCTATAAATTTTAGATTGAGTTTTTAAACAAGTGAATGGTGTACCATCTATCTGATGTGCATCCAGAAAAGTAAAGCTCGTGGTGTCTTTTACAAATTAGATACATTGATTGATTGGCTTTTTCATATAGAAAGATAAATGAGCTGATTTTACATTACTTTTTGAGTAGGTTCAACGTAATGAGTCTTTCAAAGAGAGGGAACTTTATGAGAGAACTTTATCAACTTTTTTGGTGCTCAGCTTAATAATTCATACAGGTTCTACAGAAAATATAACCAGACATGAACCATGCGGTGTGTCCCACAATAAATGTTTATTGAACATCGGTCACTGGAATTCCAGTTCTGAGAAGGCAGGATAGCCTGTCTGAAATGCTTACAGGAAGACTTCAAAATTCTGATAGCTGGGTACAGGTACAGCCAAGGGCAATGGAAGGAGAGAAGTCAGCAGGAGGCATATTTAATGGGACCCAAAGCATGAAAGCCATAGGATGTGACAATCCCCAAACTGCACACAGAATCCAACCCCTGGGAAAACCTAGGCCCTCAAATGCTCCTAGGAATATTAATTTTCACATACTGGGAGTTTAATCCACACTGTTCAGATGACTGGTGGAGCAGAGACTGGTGGGGTCCTTGAGCGCATGAATATGCCTTTTTCATGCAGATGATGATATTTTTGGATGTAAAAATGAATAAATGGGACATCAACACAAGCCAAGGCACCCTAAGGAACTGAAAAGAGCCTGACTCCGAAATGTTATGGAGAACATACACAAAGTCTCATGAGAACAAAATACAACACATTAAGAAAGATAACTTCAGTAGAACCTTAGTTAGTAGATCTAAAAATTCATATATTTTCTACTTTTAAATTTTGAATTATAATTTAAATAATCTCTGAAGCATAAGGTGACCAGACGTCCCGCTTTTGGTGGGACAGTCCCTATTTTTAACAATTTGTCCTACGTCCTGTGGGCATTTTAAAAAACTCCTGATTGGCTCGGTGCCTGTGGCTCAATCGGCTAAGGCGCCAGCCACGTACAACTAAGGTGGCGGGTTCGAATCCCCAGCCTGGGCCCGCCAAACAACAATGATGGCTGCAACCAAAAAATGGCCGGGCATTGTGGCAGGCGCCTGTGGTCCCAGCTACTTGGGAGGCTGAGGCAGGAGACTTGCTTGAGCCCAGGAGTTGGAAGTTGCTATGAGCTGTGATGCCATGGCACTCTACCCATAGGGATAGCTTGAGGCTCTGTCTCAAAAAAAAATAAAAATAAAAATAAAAAAAAAATAAAAAACTCCCGATTTTTGGAAAGAATGCATGACAAGCTAGGGAACAGCAGGAGAATGGGAAGGGAATATATGGCTTTTGGCTGCTGAAAAGGTTAATGTAACTCCATTTGGGAATGAAGAGGCTAATGTAACTTCATTTGGAAATGGAAAG
>CAUYQV010114953.1:0-18605 GCA_963574575.1 Galagoides demidoff
ACAATGATTAACCGAATGATGTGAAAGTTATGTTAACCAGCTTGATGAAGGTGTTTCAAATTGTATATGAAACAGCACAATGTACCCCATGTTTGCATCAATGTACACAGAAATCAATTAATAAAAAAAAAAAAAGAAAAAAAAAGAACAGGAAAAAAAAAAAAAGAATTAGGCTGTTAAAATGTTTTTTGCATTCCATGTGATATAGCACAATATTAACTCTGAGTGGACTATGATGAGTTAAGGAGAAATATTTCCAGCAAACATTTAAAGAATCATGTGACACTAAGCTTCTTTGAAGGTATCTAACAGTGGCCTCAAATAAAAATAAAATCTACTATTCCAGGACTTGTTATATGGTCTGGTATTAATTATTTTCTTCTCATCAAAATATTTGGAGATAGAAATGAAGATCCCTTTTTTTATAGAAAAGGAAACCAGGAATCAGAGAAGTTCAGCAATTTTCCCAAAGACACACAAATGTAGGTGAGGGAGTGGGAGGGGAATCGCTGTCCATTGGACCAATGTTCTGATTCCTATTCTAGTGTAACTAACCCACTAAACCACAAGAAATACCATGATCTTCATCCATTTTACAGAATTATTGAATCGTGCAGATGGTAAGTATTTAAATATTTATAGCAGGGTTTCCTTGATGCATCATAATTAGCAACGAGATCAGCTAATCAAAGTACTAATGATAATTGGTGCAATGTTCTATATTGCTTACAAAGCACTTTCTGGTAATTGTATAGTTTGATCCTTAAAATGATCATATATGGCAGAGATTTTCCTTCTTACTTTGCAGGTAAAGAAATGGTGGAGGACTAAAGAAATTGACTGACCTGTCTCCGAATTACTAATGAAAATAATGAAAAGGAAAAATGAGAGAATGAATGACTTCTTCCTCATTATCACATGTTCTCCAAATACTGTCTATGTACTTATGTGCCATTTTCCAACAGGGCAAGATGATCAAGGGCAAAATTCTCACAAGTCCTTCCCTGTTTCATAAATGATGTGCAGTACATTCCTTTGTGGGTAATTACTCTTTTGTCTGTAATCTTAGATCCTAGTTATGATTCTGGTCTCTTCTCCATGAAAAACACTTTTGAAAGGCCATCATATTGCCCCGAGAATACAGATTTGGGTCTGACATCTCTCATGCCACATACAACCTGGGAACACTTTTGTGATCTTAAAGAAATTACTAAAAACATTTTCTGCGTTTCACTCCCATCCATAATTCCTATAGCATGCCAAAAAACTTTTTAAAAAAAATTTAAATAAAAAGGTCATGCATTTCAGCTTATTGAAAAATTGTACCCTACATACAATTCTTCATACTTTGTAGCAGACTTTTCATGCTTATTAATACAGTACACATAAACACATACAAACTGTTTCACCTCTGAGTTTAATTTCCAAGACTTGTTTCAAACAACTGATGTAATTATTAGAATAAGGGTCATGAAATACTCATCTATGAGAGAACCAAATAAAAAACAAGGGAAATTTGTGAAAAACAAATTTGCTATCTACTTCCCTGTTCTCTTTATCTTCCAAAATAAAATTTTCAGTTGATGAATTTGAGGTTTTGTTGTTGCTGCTGTTGTTGTTTTTAAGCTATAAGAAATGTATTATCTCCTACAACAGGGAAGTGCAAAGTAGGCTGGCTCCAGCAAAGGCTAATTTAGCAGCTGAATGACATCACCAAGGCCCTAATTCTTTCCACTTGTTTGCTCTGCCATCCTCAGTGCTATCAACTTTAGGCCAGTAGCAGGAGGCCTATCCACTTGATGAATCTGAATTTTAGTAACAGACAATTCCTAGCTGAGCAAAATAAGAATTATCAGCCTTGCTTCTAAAGTGTACACACAATGCTTTTCAGCCTTTTGGCTAAGATCAAGTGTCTAAAACACGCACATACACACACAGGCAAAAGAAAAGTGTAATTTAAAATATGAAATTGTATTTTAGTTTTATTTCATTTTATTTAGAATATAACTGTCCTAATGTATTTTTATAATTGAATGTCCATGAACAGATAGAGATGGCCTAGCACTTTTTTCTCTCTGAGAATATCACATGTCAGAATAGGGGTTGAAATAGGGTGGTCTCAGATGTGGGTTATGCTCTGTTCTATCTAACAGACTAGGAGGATTTGAACAAAGTTTTATAACTTTTCCGATTCCTCAGATGCTTATCTAAATTAAATGTAGAAATATCTCATTTTCCTTCTACCAGAGCTGTGAAGATTGGGTGTATAAGTAACAAAGAATACTGTTATTTGCTAGACTTTATATTTACTCTATACATTCTCTTATTATGAAAAGTGGTTAAAGTGTTAACTATCTTTTTTTTTTTTTTTGGCTGGGGCTGGGTTTGAATCCTGCACCTCCAGAATATGGGGCCAGCATCCTACTCCTTAAGCCACAGATGCCGCCCTTAACTATCTTTTTTTCAAAACATGTATATCAACAGATTAGTACTCAAATATGTAAATAATTTCTAAAGATATGTAAAAAAAACTGATTTTTTTTTTTTATTGTTGGGGATTCATTGAGGGTACAAACAACCAGTTTACATTGATTGTATTTGTTAGGCAAAGTCCCTCTTATAGTTGTGTCCCACCCCCAAAAGGTGTATCACACACTGTGACCTCCCACACTCTCCCTCCTTCCCTCTCTGTACTCTCCCCTTCCCCTACTCTCTATCATGTACTAGGTCATTAATAATCCTCATACCAGAATTGAATACATAGGATTCTTGTGATACTTTACTAGGAATAATGTGTTCCACACCCATCCAGGTTAATAGATGTAAAGTATCCATCTTTTTGATGACTGAATACTACTCCATGGTATACATATTCCATAGCTTGTTAATCTATTGATGGGTTGTTGGGCATTTAGGCTGTTTCCACATTTTGGTGATTGTAAATTGAGCTATGATAAACAGTCTAATGAAAGTGTCCTTATGGTAAAAGGATTTTTGGTAAAAGGACTTCTTTTTTCTTCTGGGTAGATGCCCAATAATGGGATTGCAGGATCAAATGGGGGGTCTAGTTTGAGATCTTTGAGGATTCTCCATGCTTCCTTCCAAAAGGATTGTATTAGAATGCAGTCCCACCAGCAATGTAAAAGTGTTCCCTTCTCTCCACATCCACGCCAGCAGCTGCAGCTTTCAGACTGGGCCATTCTCACTGGGGTTAGGTGATATCTCAGGGTAGTTTTGATTTGCTTTCTCTGATGATCCTTAGGGATGATAAGCATTTTTCATTCATGCCAAATGTCCTGTAAAATTTGTTTTTATTTTTTTTAATTTTTTATTAAATCATAGCTGTGTACATTAATACTATGATGGGGTACAGTATGTTGTTTCTATATACAATTTGAATACTTTCATCCAACTGGTTAAAATAGCCTTCATGTCATTTTCTTAGTTGTTGTGTTAAGACGTGTATATTCTACATTTAGAAAGACTTACATGTACCCTTATAGGATGAACCATAGGTGTGATCCCACCGATCACCCTCCCTCCACCCATCCCCTGCCTACCTTCCCATTCTCTCCCTCTCCCCTTCCCCATATTAATTTATAGCTTTCATAGGAAAGCTATAACCCAATTTTAACCCATGCTAAATGTCAATGTCTCTGTTTTTGTGCCATTCTTCTTCCCTAAAGAAGAATCTATTCATGTCTCTTGCCCAGTGATAGATGGGTTGTTGGGTCTTTTTTGTTGAGGAATTTGAGTTGTCTATAGATCCTAGTTATCAAGTTTTTGTCTAATTCATAATAAGCAAATATCTTTTCCCATTCTGAAGGTTGTCTTTTTGCTTTGGTTGTTGTTTCCTTATCTGTAAAGAAGCTTTTCAGTTCAATTAAGTCCTATTTGTTTATTTTTGTTGTTGCAATTTCCATTGTATTCTTCTTCATAAAATTATTCCCCAGGCCAATATCTTCAAGTGTTTTCCCCACACTTTCTTTGAGGATTTTTCATTTTGCTTTTTTCAGGCCTTAGATTTAAAACTTCTGTCCATCTTGAATCAATTGTTGGAAGCAGTGAGAGATGTGAGTCCAGTTTCAGTCTTTGGCATGTGGATATCCAGTTCTCCCAACACCATTTATTGAGTAGGGGTTCTTTCCCCCCATGTATGTTCTTGTTTGGTTTATTGAAGATCAAGTGGCTGTACAGTGTTAGTTTCATCTCATGGTTTTCTATTCAGTGCCAAATGTCAATGTCTCTATTTTTGTGCCAATCGCGTGCTGTTTTGATCACTATAGACTTGTGGTATAGCCAAAAGTCTGGTTGGGTGATACCCCTGGCTTTGTTTTAATTACTAAGAATTGTCCTGGCTATCTGGGGTTCCTTCTGGTTCCATAGAAAACAAAGAATTATTTTTTTCAAATCTTGAAAGTATGTTGAAGGTATTTTAATGAGAATTGCAATGAATCTGTAGATGCTTTAGGTAGTATAGATATTTAAATAATGTTGATTGTTCCCCAGCATGAGGATGGTATTTCTTCCACTTATTCACATCTCTGCTGTTTCTTTTCTTATGGTTTTGTAATTTTCATTGTAGAGGTTCTTCACCTCTTTTGTTATGTATATTCCTAGCTATTTCATTTTTTTTTTTGAAGCAACTGTGAAGGGAATTGTGTCCTCAATTCATTTCTCATCTGGGCTGTTATTGACATATACAAAGGCTACTGATTTGTGGACGTTGATTTTATATCCTGAGACACTGCTGTATTTTTTGATCACATCCCAAAGTCTTGTGGTTGAGTCATTGGGGTTCTCTAAGTATAAGATAACATCATTAGCAAAGAGCAAGAGTTTGACCTCCTCTGCACCCACTTGGATGCCCTTTATTTCCTTCTCTTGCCTGATTGCATTGGCTAGAACTTCTAGCACTATTTTGAATAGTAGTGGTAATAGAGGAGAACCTTGTCTGGTTCCAGTTCTAAGTGGAAAAGCTTTCAGTTTTATTCCATTCAGTATAATATTAGCTGTGGGTTTGTTGTAGGGGACTTTGATTAGATTAAGAAATATGTCACCTATGCCTATATTCTTAAGAGTTCTAATTAGAAAAGGATCCTGAATTTTATCAAATGCTTTTTCTGCATCTATTAAGAGGATCATATGGTCTTTGTTTTTGCCTTGGTTGATATGGTGAATTACATTTATGAACTTGCATATGTTAAACCAGCCTTGCATCCCTGGGATGAAACCTACTTGATCATGATGAATGATTTTTTAAATGTATAGCTACAATCTATTAGCTAGGATTTTATTGAGAATTTTTGCATGTATATTCACTAGTGAAATTGGTCTAAAATTCTTCTTTTTGTTGGATCTTTTCCTGATTTTGGTATTAATATGTTTGCTTTGTAGAATATGTTGAGAAGTATTACTTCCTTCTCACTTTTTTGGGATAATTTTTGCAGTATGGGTATAAGCTCTTCTTTGAAGGTTTGATAGAATTCCAATGTAAAGCCATCTGGACCAGGGCACTTTTTGGTAGGGAGATTTTTTATTGTTTCTTGATCTAAGTTCCTGAAATTGATCCATTCAGGCAATCTCTTTCTTATTGGTTAAGTCTAGGGAGAGAGGGTGCAATTCCTGATATTGAGCCATTTTCTCTACATTGTCAAATTTCTGGGCATATAGTTTCTTCTAATACTCAGAGATGATCTCTTGTAACTTTGTGGCATCTGTTTTTATTTCCCCTTTATAATTTATTGTTGAGGTTATTAGAGATTTTATTTTTCTGTTTCTAGTTAAACTGGCCAAAGGTTCATCAATGTTATTTTTTTTGAAAAACCTATTTTTTTGTTTTGTTAGTTTTCTGAACAAATTTATGTTTTTAATTTCATTCATCTCTGATTTAATTTTGTTTATTTCTTTTTTCCTGCTTGGTTTGGGGTTAGATTGTTCTTTTTCCAATTCCATAAGATGGTTTATGAGTTTTTTTCATGCAGTCTCTTTCAGTTTTTCAGATGTAGGCATCTAAAGTGATAAATTTTCCTCTCAGGATTGCTTTTGCTATATCCTACAGGTTTTGGTAACATGGGTCTTCATTGTTGTTATGTTTGAGGAATTTAACAATTTCTTCTTTTATCTCTTTCTGAATGCAACTATTGTTCAGCATAAAGTTTTTTAATTTCAACATTTTTGTGTGGGGATGAACATTTTTGTTGAAATTGAGTTTCACTTTTATTGCCTTCTGTTCTGAGAAGATGTAGGTACAATTTCTATTTTTTAAATTTTGCTAAAGTTTCATTTGTATCCTGGGATCTGTTCAATTTTGGAGTATGTAACTTGGGCTGACAGGAAAAATTTACATTCTTTAGCTTTGGGATGGTGTGCTCTGTATATGTCTAGTAATCTCATTTGTTCTTAAATCACATGTAAGTCTTTTAATCTTTGTTTAGTCTCTGATTAGAGAATCTATCCAGTCCTGACAGAGGAGTGTTCAAGTCCTTGACTATTATGGTGTTAAGAGATATTATATTGCTCAGACCCATCAAGGTCTGTTTCATAAATCTGGAATTATTTAAATTGGGTGCATAAATATTTAAAGTTGAAATGTCTTCTTGTTGTATCATTCCTTTTACCAGCATAAAGTGTCCATCTTTTCTTTCTTAATTTTAGTGGCTTTAAATCCACTTGTATATGAAAATAAGATTGCACTCCCTCCTTTCTTCTGATTTCCATTTGCTTGAAAAACTGTTTTCCATCCCTTAACCTGAGTCTTAATTTGCCCTTCAAGGCTAGATGTGTCTCCTGGAGACAACATATAGATGGCTTGTGCTTTCTTTCTCCAAACAGCCAGCCTGTGCCTCTTCGGTGCTGAATTCAGTCCATTGATATTTATTGAGAGAATTGATAACTGTGATGGAGTTCTATTCATCTTATTTTGTCAAAGTTTGTTTTGTAGCTTTATCCTTTGTACACTTGTAGAAGATAAGTTTTTACCTTTAGCTTCTGGGTGTTTACTTTGCTGGTGATTCATTGTGATGATCAGCAATGAGAGAATAGGCCTAAGTATTTCCTGTAGAGCTTGTCTTGTTGTAGTGAATTTCTTCCATGCTTGTATATCTGCAAAAGATTTGATGTCTCCATCAATTTTGAAGCTTAGTTTAGCAGGATACACAATTTTGGGCTGAAAATTGTTTCGTTTAAGAATGTTGAAGGTGGATGACCATGCTTTTCTGGTTTGGAAGGTTTCAGTTGAAAAGTCTGCTGTCATCCTAATGGCTCTGCCTCTGTAGATCAGTTGGCCCTTACTCCTGGATGTTTGCAGAATTTTTTCTTTCATCTTAAGTTTGGACAGATTCATTACAATCTGTTTTGGAGAGGCTTTGTTTGAGTTGAGATGACCTGGGGTTCTATATCCATCTGAAAAGAGTGTGTCAGGGTCTTCAGTAAAATTTGGGAAGTTTTCATTTATGATAATCTCTAGTCGGGCTTCCATTCCTTTGGAACAATGTTCTTCCCCTTCAGGAATCCCTATTATCCATATGACTGAATGCTTGTTGTAGTTCTCATAGTTCTCTAAGTGCCTGTTCTTTTTACTCTATCTTCTTTACTGCATCTTTAACTACCTGTGTTAACTCGAAAACTTTATCCTCTAGTTCTGAAGCTCTTTCTTTTCCATGGTCTAACCTATTTTTGATACTTTAAAAATAAAGCTACTCTGCAGTAGCTTCCTTCTACTTCTGCAGTAGCGTCTCCTGCTTTTTGATACTTTCTAATGCATCTTTACATTCCCTGATTGTCTCCTTCATTGCCTTAATCTCCACCATATCCTTTCTATATTCTACATCTGGCGTTTGATTCTGTCTACATCTGGCTTTTTGGTTCTGGTTTTTGATTGTCTCCTTCATTGCCTTAATCTCCACCATATCCTTTCTGTATTCTACATCTGGTTTTTGGTTCTACATTCTCTCATCTGACTTTTGGTTCTGTCTTTTCATTTTATCGTCCATTTCTTTTATTGTCTTTATCATCCATATTTTAAATTCCCTTTCTGTCAAGTCCATTAATTCTTTATAGGTGGAGTCTTCTGCAGTAGCTTCCTCCTGGTCCCTTGGGGGAGGTCCTCTGTTTTGCTTTTTCATGTTGCCCAAATTTTTCTGTTGGTTCCTCCTTATGTGTTCTTTCTTCTTGTTAATCTTTTTGTCTTCCTTTTTCCTTCTCACTGCCTCCTTTGCTTCAAATTACCTTCTTTCAGAGTTTACATCTTTAAGTGGCCTCAGCCTGAGCAAAGCCAAACTCTTTCTTGTGGCCAAATAAACAGAAGTCTTTGCTCCTGATGACAATATGTTGCCCAGATACCAGGTTGTGCTACAGTTTTTTAGGAGGTACAGAGTACAGACAGCCACCTCTATGGTCCCTATTCCAAACTTTGTTGCCTTCGGTGATCCCCTGATCATTTCCTTAGCATTCAGACCCTGCTGGGTTGGGAACATAAAGCTCACAAGAATTCTTCAGGTTCAGGTCTCACAATATCCCATGGGGTACAAGAGTCCTTCAGCCTATCCCAGGAGTGGAGTACTGTTCCCTGCAGGTAGAATTAAGATAGCGGCGCTCTAGTTCCCACCTAAGACCTTCTCATGACTTTTCCACAATGGCAGCCCATTAGCTTCCTTGCAAGCCACCAAACCTATGGGAAATACACTCCAACTGGCATTCATATATGGTTACTGCATACTATTCAAGTCCACCCACTCTTCCAAGTTTTCCACTCAATGTGCAGGTTCCCCCAACACCTGAAAACTATGGAAAGGCTTCCTCTTGTCCCAAATATCCATAGGTGGCTAGCCCATCCCAGCCAGTCAAAAATCACTTACCTAATTCATCTTATTTCCACCCCTCCAGATCATATACTGTATCCAGCTCACCAGCTCCTTGCTGTGCTCAAGCTATGACTCTGAGTTAGGTTCCCGTCCCAAGTATAGCTAGGGGTTGGGGGTCTCCTTTTTTCTTCAGTCATTCTAGGACAGCTCAGCTGAGCGATCCTTCTGGTCTACCATCTTGCTTTGTCCCCCCCCACCACCACCATATATGCACTTCTTATTCCATGGTAGTAGTTCAACCAATCTCATCAAATTTTTTCTAATGTTTTTATCACTTTGTTAATTAAAAATATAATTATTTTCTTAATTAAAATTAAACTTTGTTAATGTCCTTTGTTAATTATATAACCTCTCTAGCTATCTATGTCTATTGATCAGCTTAGACATATATATGTATATCTCATTTATACAGTGAGAAATATATATTTATATATACAGACAATAAATCTCAAGAAATAGAAATATTGGTCTTCCCTGATCCCATCTGACTGTGGAAATTAAGTTTTTGCTCTTTGGAAGGGTAAAGAGGCAAGCAGCTTCCCTTACAGCATTCTGACCCTGTAAGTCTTTATTCTAATTCTAAATATTAATATTTTATGGTCACTTTAAAGGGTTTTTGTTCTTGGTATTATTCTATCCTAACCAATATTTGCTAAATGGCCCTTAATTCTGTATATGCATTTTAGGATGCTTAAGACATTCTATGTATGATGTGGAGACATAATAATTGATTGTATGGGGAAAAAAGATATCAAAAAGAAGAGGAAAAGGTACTAAATTACTGAAAAGAGTTCCAAGAGCAACGATTGGTATACCATCTTTCAACAGATTGAAATATGTTCTGCAAACATTAGCTTCTACTAAAAATTGCCAGGGATAATGTGCCTGCATTTCATATTGTTCAAACTTACACTAATTACATGTTGAGAAATCAGAATGATCTGTGGTTCCAGTCATTTGGTTATTGGTGGGTGCTGTGTCTTCTTTTTCTTTATTCAGCAGCCAGATACTGCAGCTGGTGACAAAGGCATAAGCCACAAAACTGAATGAAAAGGCATTTAAACTATAATTCAATTCACATTTAGTGATTCCTAAAGCAATTAGGACAGATGACAACCACTTTATCAAATGATAGCATTTGGATTCATTCTCTCTCATCCCAGGAACTCTAGACAAAGTCATATTTGGCTTAAGCAAGAGATCACTAAAGTTTCCCTGTAAACATTAGATGTTAAGATTGTGTGTGTGTGTGTATGTGTGTCTCTCTCTCTCTGTTTGATTTTGTTTTGTTTTTTTAATGGAAGCCTTTTGAGGCACCACGTTCCTTTACTGAAGAGAACTCTATATTCTTCCAGATGGCATTAACCTCTCTCAGTAGAGATGTTTTTGCTCCTGTAGAAATGATAATATAAATAGTGATAGCAAACATTTATTGAACACTTAAGCAAAGAACAGTGTGGAAAGCTGTACCTTGATTAATACATCTAATGCTCACAACCTCACACAAAAAGTATTAAATAATTTCTTATAAAGATAAGAAAAGGGAGGCCTAGAGAGAAAAAAAATAAATGATTTGCTCAATTCCACAAAGCCAGTGTGACAGAGTGCACTAGGAGTTCATCAAAATCCATTTTCTTTTCTACTGCATACTAAGATATATTTTCCAACTCTCCCCGCAGTTGGGTGTAGCAAAACAATTAACTTCTGGCCAATAGAATGTGAGCAGAAATGATGTGAAGCATTCCAGATGAATATGTTTAAGAAGTTGGTAGTCTTCCACATGGGCCCTTTTCTGCTAAATGGAGAACATAGTAAAGTCATTGGGGAATGATGGAACCATAAAAGATAAAGATGTTTTTCCTTTAGCAAAGAACTTTAAAAAGCACCTGTCCCCCACTAACTTCCTCAGGTACCCAATGCACTTTTTAAAATAAGAAATAACTTCAAAATACTTACATGGCAGGGGAGATACTATGATCCTGAAGGTGATTTTCTGAGTACAAGGCACATCCATTGCACTACGAATGTGCCAACCCCTGAGATTTCTCCAAATGTGGAAAACTTGATGGCATAATTTGTGGTAATGGGAGACTATGGTCATGCTTTCCCCCATAGAAAAAATAAAATGTCAGTCGCTTAACACAATAAGATGCATTGGTTACCAGCTCTAACATTTATGTAAATGCTATTTGCTCTCAGTGGCTTAACCAACTAAGGAACTCAGATTGTGTGATCAATATACAAAATCACCATGTAAAGTGTGAAAATGGGAGGGAACCCAATTCTAGAAATTACTATCTAAATTCTTAGAAAAAGCCAACTCCTTAGCCTTTAATATTCTTTCCTTCTTTGCTTGGTTCTTTTATTATTATTATTAAACGATAGCTGTGTAATAAAAATGAGATCAAATTAAAAAAAAAATTCCTTCCTTCTATTAGTAAGACTTCCAAAGACCAAAAACTACTTCCTCTCAGGGCAGCTGCTCTTTTCAAGTCTGCCCACTCTCTTGAGAGCATATGTTTCCTTTCAAAAAAAATACAATAAATCTGCCCCTTGCTTGGCTTATGTGGTATGTCCAGAAATTCTTTCCTCTGGATCACCAAGAACCAGGAAAAACCTACACCTGGAAGCAGCTAACAGTTCAAAGTCAGACAGACCTGAGTTTGCTTCCTTATTCTACCACACACTGTTTGCATGAGCTTTAGGGAGTTATTAAATTTTGTGAACTCCAACTCTGTAACCTGTAAAATGGGGGTATGAGACATGCTTGTTAATTATGCATGCTGTCCCAATTTCATCCCTAGTGCCTGTCTCAATTTCATGCCTAGTGCATCTGTTTCCTTCTGCTCTTCACTATGATATCCCTCTTTGTCTAGATACAGACACAAAGGGCTTTGGCCTTCCCTGGAGCAGGATATTACTTTCTTCAGATTCAGAGAGAGATGAAGAGGTTCTGCAGATAATTTATTAGTTAGAACTCAGTAGTACGTATATCTTGGGCTAAATTACCAATGGCAAGCTGTTACTGAAAAATGGCAATATGCCTTTATTTCTACATCTGAAATTTTAATAATTAAAAATAAAACCTGAGATTATCTGGATAAAATTAAGATAGTCTGTACCTAGTAATGAGAGAAATAAGTATAACTCAATCAAAGTAAAATTAAAAGCTATACACATTTACTAAAAGCTAAAGTCCTAACTAACAAAAATATTCTTAATGTTTCATATACCCTCAATGCTCTGGGTCTTTCTTCTAAAAGAATACTATCCCTCACTTTTTTTCCCAATGTGTATCAGATTCTCTTTTATAAATGTATATCCCACTTCTGCTCATTGTTACACCTCTTGTCAAAACATTGACTGCAATCATTTTTCAAATGGATAATACGTGTTGTCCATTTGTGAGTACATGGACTTTCTTCCCTTCTCAGCTCCAAAGGAATTCTAAAAATATAGAGGAGAAGGATTTGAGGTTGTCTTTGCATTTAAAAGAGAACTTACAAAACCAATTTGTTAAGTATAGACTAGTGAGAGGGAAGAGGAGGGAGAAGGGTAGAGGGAGGAGGGAAGGTGATTGGTTGGATGTTGTCTAATGTCCACAATGTGAGGGTATTTAGCATGCTGCCTGCATGAAAGGCAACTACAACTTGAACTTAGAAATGGAAACAATGTAACCTAAATATTTTTTACTCTCATGTGTGTGTATATTTTATATATATAATATACATATTATATATAATATATGTATTATATATATGTACATGTATATGTACACAATTGTATACGATTATATATTACATGTATACAATTATATATGTATAATATATGCACATGTATAATATATGTATTTTATATATGTATACACACACACATATACATATATATATATATATATATATATATTTTTTTTTTTTTAGATAGAGTCTCACTATGTTGGCCTCGGTAGTGCCATGGGGTCATAGCTCACAGCAACCTCCAACTCCTGGGATCAAAGTGATCCTCTTGCCTCAGCCTCCCAAGTAGCAAGGACGACAGGTGCCCAAAACAATGCACAGCTAGTTTTTAGAGATGGAGTCTCACTCTTGCTCAGCTTGGTCTCAAATTCCTGACATCCAGTAATCCACCCATCTCAACCTCCCAGAGTGCTAGGATTGCAGGTGTGAGCCACTGTGCCAGGACATTTTTTTTAAAAGTTGGTATAAATAAAAAAATTGTGTATTTAAAAAAAAAAAAGAATGTGTTAAGAACTGGTATGTGGTGGTCCCATCCAGTGGTAAATTACTTTCATTTCTTCCTATTTGCAGCATTTGTAGTAAATAGTACAAAAGTCATATTAAACATGTCTTATCTCCACAGCCATGACCTATAGTAACAATATGCACAATTGACATTCTTACCGTGATCTACAAATTGGACAGTCTCAAAGGTCTCAACCTGATCATAGACCTCTCTTCATAACTCATTGGCACTTTTTCACTTCCTAGAGTTGCTACCCTCTTTTCTACATTGGCATCTTTGCCCCTTCTTTCTATTCTTTTGCCTGGAATGCTCTTCTCCCAATTAGTAGCATTCATGGATTTTCTCATCTTTAAGATATCAATTAAAGTGTTTCTTTCTCAAAATAGTTTTTTTGTTTGTTTGTTTTCCCTGTCAGTAGGACATTCCACCCTCAACCATTTTATTTGCATCCACAGTATCCAGGTTGTGAGACATAACTGTACATCCCTGGAGGACAATTATTCATTTGGTGATTATTTGACTTACTGTCCCTTCCCTCCAATAGACTATCTCCAGGAAGGCAGTCAGTATCATCTTCCTCACTCCCTGTTGGTTTGCTCACAGCAGCCCATCTCCTAAAACAGAGGAGATACACAATATTTGTTTAATGGCCAGAAAGTGGTAACTATTCCCCAATCCAGTGATTTGGGGAACTCTCTAATGATTATAGGCAGGGCAAGTTCTCTACCTGCTTAATTGATTCAGTGTACCTCACACAGTTGTATTTTTAAAAATCTGACTAATTAATTGAGCACGGTGGGTCTTGGGCTAATAATAAACACTGCCTCAGTCTTCGGGGAACAGACCACACAAACATTCTAGATTGCTTTTCCTCTCTCCTCAGAAGCAGCTGAACTGGGGACTTGTAGAAGGGCAGATGGCATCACTCTGCCACACTCTAGAGGTGCCTGTCTTAATTCCACACTGAGAACATCTGCTTCTTTCCATTCTTTGCCACATCAATCCCTCCCCAGTGAAGAGATGGGCACAAAGGGCTCCGGCCTCCACTGGAGCAAAAAGGCACTTTCTGCTAATTCAGAAAGATGTCAAGAGATGCTGGCAGACAATTGATTAGTTAGAACCCAGTGGTACACATATCCTGGGGCAAAGTACCAATGGCAAACTGTTGCTAGAACAGAAATATGCTTTCATTTCATCATCTGATTTTTTTTTTAAAGGTAAAGAAACAGTTTGGCTCTTTGTCTCACTGTCTTAATTAAAGTCTGTACAAGAGACACCAAGTGGGAAGAGCAAAATCTTCGAGTTAGGATGACCAGGCTTTGACTCTAGACTTTCCATTTATGTTTGCTATTATCTAAGATTCTCTAGCATTTTATGTCTCAGAGCAACTTCCCTTGCTTATGAAATGGGAAAAATGACTATTATTACTATACTTATTTTATTAAATTCAAGACTTTACATGTTTTTTAAAACTTGGGAAACTATAAATATGCTGTAAATAACCCCACACATGTACACACATATACAAAAAGACATCATAGATTTTTGATATAAGCATAAAATTGTTTCACGTGGACAGTGCACATTAATATAAAATTAATAGCGCATCTGAGACCTTGCAATGGTATAGTCTTGATGATAGTATCCTTAATGTTTATTTATCATTAGTTATTTTATATGTACTTAGAGATAAGCCTTTCATATATTTATCTAAAAACCATGAGTATGTCATCTGGCTTTGTAGCAAATTATCAGGGCATGATGTGATGCTTCTTATCAATGTTCAATATAATTATTCTAAAATAAGATTAGATACTGGAGAATTTAATCAAAGTTAACTAAAAATTACCTTTTACTAGTTTCAAAAAGGAAAGCATACAGAATTTATAGCTTCACTGTCATGAATACTCAGGGAGCTTGCAGCTGGGAAAGATCACCAGCCCAGCATCATGCCAAATCCAGGATCTATATATACAGGATTAGTTGACAAGCAGTATGTCCATAAGCAATAGATTTATGGCAGGTCAGCAGGATTGGAAAACTGCAGTGTGGGGATTGAAGCTAGGTCTGCAAAAGGGTACCATGATGGAGGAGGGGGAGGGGAATGTAGGCAGAGGAAAAGCAGCAGGGACTATCATTACTGATTTATTGGCACCGTAACTACATTTCCTCAAGCTTAGGGAAGACGTATATTAGCAACTCTTTGTGTGTGTGTGTGTGTGCAGAAGAAGAACCTTGGTCTTAAGTTATATCACATACTAGCCAGGTTATAAAGAACAATGATTAAAATCTGTTTGTGTCTTTTTTCTAGTTGTTGGCAAACCTATCATACTGGGAGGAAGCATCTCTTCAAAGACTAAGGTATATACGCAATATTTAAACAAAGTGAAACTCTTTGGATTCAACAGTTGAAGAAAACTTTAAAGACTGAGTGGCACCTGTGGCTCAAAGGAGTAGGGCGCCAGCCCCATGTACTAGAGATGGTGGATTCAATCCCAGCCCTGGCCAAAAACTGCAAAAAAAAAAAACTTTAAAGATTTACCTAAGGAGAAAGTGGCTGACTATATGTGGAATTTAAAGAATGCATTCAGAAAGTTGCACAATAACAAAAAATGAGAATTTTTAGGGAACATTGCTGCTTTGAGATGGAAAAAGCCCCCTTTGTAGTTTTGAAATAATGGTTGTTAGAAGTTGAACAAATATAAGAGAAAATATAAAGAGTATTGATTTATAAGCATGACATCTACCATATTTCACCAATTTGAACTGAACATTTATTTTACATTTTAGTATCTGAAAAATTAGGATGAGTCATAAATGGCTTCACACAATCACTCTCAATGAGGTAAAAATTGATTTTATATTTGAGAGTTTTTTCCCCCTACTATATCTATAGTTGCCATGAGCTTTCCTGATTATTATTCCTGATGGTATACCTGCATAATAGCAACTCTTATATTTTTCAGTCAGCAAACCAAAAATAACAAACCATTTGAGAAAGAAATATAAATCTGAGTTACCTGACAAAACTTCACTGATACTTTCCAATAAGATCAAAAAAGCTCCAGCAAAGAAAAAAGATAGATGGATATGATGTTGGAAAAAAATGTTTGAGTAGGAACTTTTAAGAATAAGTCCCTGACAGCAATGGTACATTCCCAAACTATAAAGAATAGAGTATAATTGTCTTACCACAACAAATAAGTAAGCAAGGTCATGGTTGTGTTACTCAGTCTGATGTAAGCATTTCACATAGTATTTCAAATCACTACACTGTACCCCATAAATGCATCAATGTACATAGTTATGATTTAATAAAGAAAAAAAAACTTGATTTATAAGAGACATTGTGAAAAAAAAACCATTGCCCTTCACCAGAGCAAGCATTAAGTTAGAAAATACTGATGAAATCAACTTGTGGATACCCCTGGAATCTAAATAAAATAATAAAAATAAAAATCTAAATAAAAACACCCAAGGGAGAGCAGTAAGAAGGTGGTGCAGTGATTTTTCTTACATGGCTATCATCTCCTATTCCCCAACTTGATAGTGGCCATGGGAATGGGGGCTTGCATTCCTGATACAGTCTGCTGGTACAAGAATGTGCAATGTGGACCCTGAAATCAAAATGTTACAGCTATGCTTTCTGACCTGTCTGATATCTACCTGAGGACCAGCATAGAAGTAAATGTTTGTTTTGTCCTCCTCCTGGGGCTGGAACAACTTCTTGGGTTGACATCTATGAGAGCATTTAAAGACATACTACTTGTAACATTCTGGAGCAAGGGAGAGTGATTGGGGATTCTTGGTGCTTGGTGGTTGAGAAGCAGATAAAATGAAAAGACTTGTGAAAGAGAAAACCGAGGAGGAAAAACTTGGAAAATAAGTGTTTTAAAGACTTTCTGAGTATATCAAGGAATCCAGAATGCAAATTCAGAGCTGGATATGGACTCAGAAAAGACCTGAGAGAACCTTTGGCATGACTGCTGGCCAAGCTCTGAGCTCTGTGAAAGCAGGAAGTAAATGTTATTAAGTCCTTAGCAAAGTGCCCTGGCTAAGATCTCACAAGTATCCCAGGTCAGAGCTAATCTGCAATGATAGACAGAATATTTTTGTTTCCCTTTTGGCTCCAGGTTTTTAAGGAAATCAAGTCACTATCAGATCACTGTTCACTAAGATAACAGAAAAGATATTTGGTTACTACACAAATATAGCTTTTGCAAAAAAAAAAAAAATGTTTCAGACAAGTCACTAAACAAATGACTGCAGCCCTCAATAACCAACAATCAGAACATCTAGAAAGGAGAAAGGGAGAATCTAATTTCTAGACTCACCACATAGTAATATTCAAATTTTTCAGTTATCAACACAGAATAACAGGATAACAGGAAAGTATTGCCCATTCACAAGATAAAAATAATTGACAGAAACCATCTCTGAGAAAGCTCAAACACTGGGTTTACATGACAAAGACTAAATCAACTGTCTTAAATATGCTCAAAGAGTTAATGGAAAATAACCAAAGGAAACCAGGGGAATAGTATATTAAGGAGCAGACACCGCCAATAAAAAGATAAAAAGTATTAAAAAGAACAAAATAGATATTCTGCAGATAAAAAGCCAATAGCTAAAATGGAAAAGTTAATAGAGCATTTCAGCAGCAGATTTGAGAAGGAGGGATAACAAAATGCAGAAAAATGAACAAAAGTTAGGGACATCTTGGACACTATCAAGTAATGATATATGCATTGTGGGAGTCTCAAAAGTGGAAAAGAGATAGTAAAGAGTGAAAAAAAATTTGAAGATGTAATGACTAAAACCTTCATAAATTTGATTAAATACATGAACTTACCCATACTAGAAGCTTAATAAACTCCAAATAGCATAAACTAAAGATATGCATTTCAAACACATTAAAACCGAACTTCAAGAACCAAAGTCAAAGAGAGAAACCTTGAAAGCAATGAGAAACAAGGACAAACATCAACAGAACCCGCAAGAAAATTAAAAACCACCCCATCACTAGAAACCTGAGAAGGCAGAAGGCAAAATAGGAAGACATATTTAAAGTGCTGGGGAAAAAAACAAAAACCAGTCAATCAAGAATTCTCTAACTGGCTTGGTGCCCATACATAGCGGTTACAGCACCAGCCACATGCACCAAGGGTGGCAGGTTCAAACCCAGCCTGGGCTAGCTAAACAACAATGACAACTGCAACAAAAAAATACCCGGGCATTGTGGTGGGTACCTGTAGTCCTACCTACTTGGGAGGCTCAGGCAAGAGAATCACATAAGCCCAAGAAATTGAAGTTGCTGTGAGCTGTGATGTCACATCACTCTACCGAGGGCAACATAGCGAGACTCTGTCTCAAAAAAAAAATAATTCTCTAACTGGAAAAATTAACTCCAAAAATGGAGTAAAAATAAAGACATTCCTAGATTAAAAAAAGAAAAACCTATGCCACTCTTTTGACCGTATGCCTACCTTATAAGAAAGA
>CAUYQV010114954.1:0-33430 GCA_963574575.1 Galagoides demidoff
TAGACGAGCACTGCTGAATATTAGCCAAGATAGCAGATTATATGATCCTGGAGAATCTGCTTCCAACAGCTGCAATTTGTTTAATTAACCCTAGAACAGTGGTAGTGATAATAAAAATCAGTGATGTCATGTGGCCCCTTGAAGGTGTTTTTAAACAGCCTTAGTTTTAATACACTGAACTCCCTGGCACACTCTGTGTGAGGCCAATGGCTAGCAGCAGCTCCGTGCAATTTTTAAATACTTTTCACTTGTCTCTTTGTAAAGGTTGGTTTCAACTACTAGAAGTTATGAGTTTAGGCCTTATTCTTCACAAAATACCAATAATGAAATGAAAGTAATTGATACTTCAACAAGTGGAAAAATCAATATATTATAACTTTATAATGTTTTGCATAGTTGATAGATGTTCAAGTTCTAAAAAAAAAGGAGATTAAGCTTTTGTTAATGCACTGAGGACCTTTTTATTGTGTAAAATAGAACACTAACTGATAAATACTTACAAATTGACTCTAAGATACAAACATTCTTCATTAAACATATATTACTTAGCTTACAGTAATAGAGATTCAAAAAACATAAATAAGATCTTTGGTATTTTGTCCCAGTCCTAATCATAAACTAAAATCAAAATTACATTAAATCTCTTTTCAGATGCCTTTTAAACGGGCTACAAGAAACTCCTGAATCTTTGCAGACCTTATACTACAGAGAACTCTTAGACTATTTTATTGCCTTTTTCTAATGCAGTATATATTAATTTAGAACTATGATAACTTTTATGGCAGTTTGCTTAAAAGCAGTAAGTTAGCAAATAAAATCTTTTACTTTTGCTATACATCATAAATTCTGCATGGTTAATAACTGATTTAATGAAAACTGAAATTTTTGACATCTAAAATATGTGCTTGCTATAAATAAAATATTTTCCTAAAAATTAATTTTTTTTCTGCTTTTATGAGGCATGTTGCTCTTTGTTTTAAGATGAGTTCACCAGCCAGTCCCCAAAACCCATCAGTACTCTCATTAAATCACTGTTATTTTCATTATTTTCTCTACTCAATAAGAAACCTGGAGACAACTGATCTTGTTTAATACTCCCGTCAAAACTCAGGCTCCTATCAGTGATGTGTGACGTCCTCCACAGGGTCTTTGCTTTTTGATCGACTGGCTGTGCCTGGAAAGACACACCTGATGTAGCTCTGTTCCCCATGAGTGTGTGTACTCAAGAGGGGGGGCACAGAGGAGGAACAGCTCAAGCGCTGTCTTCTGCTGTCACAGAACTAAGTTTCCCAGAAGCCCACAACAGGGTTCTCATTGCTAGAATGGGAACATACAGCCACCTGTTACCGCAACAGAGACTGAAAAATTCAATCACCTGATTTTATTCTTTCACATTCTTCAGGGGAGAGGAATCATGGGGAAAGGAGACAGAGTGTGACTACTGGTGCCAGTCTACAGCGTCACTACAAATCAGATCGTTCCCATAAGACTTGGTGCTTTTAGGATCACATGTTAATAAACATGAAATTCTCAGCATTTCTAGAATTAAGGTGAAGTTCTATAAAAGGCCCTCCAGAGAATTAGGAATTATACTAAAATATTGAAAGTTATTTGTTAAGAAAATAAGTAATTCAAATGAAATAAGAATGATTTGGGGCAATCAAATTGAAAAAGCTGCAAAATCATGTGTTAGCATTAAGGGTCTCGATGTAAGTGTCCTTATTGAAAATAAAAGTGAAATATCAATGTGTTTCACTAAATAAAACTAAAGTTCAAGCACTGGAATAAAATGAAACAGGCTGCATGCAGTAACAACTAGAGCATAAATACATCAATTATATATTACATATATATGTGTGTACATATACACATAATTATACTAATATAAGAAAATGAGAGTTTTCTCTATGAATCAATTTTAAAAATCACACGTAAAGTTTAGTTTTACAGCGAAATTCATAAAACTTCAGGTGAAGTCAGTTTTTACATGAGAATGAAAATATTGTCTCTTATTTACTCATTCTAAAACAACTTCAAAAATTAACACCTATGCTCCACTTGAATGACTCTATGTGCATTCATGTTCCCATTCACAATACATAATGCCTGAGAGCAGATGGAGGAGTGAAAATTAACGTAACTGAGGACAGAAGAGTTAATTCTGAGTGTCCATAGGGGGAAATATGAATCAGAGCCACCAACAATCCATGTCTGTTTAAAGCAAACATCAGAAGGTTGGTTGGGAAGCCCATGTCAGCCTAAAATAAGGTGTTGATGTACAAGGTGTAGTTAGACCCTCAAATCCTCACCGGCACAACTACTGATCCCTTCTCCCATTTCTGGAGGAAATGAAGTTCTATTCTGCAAAGGAGTTGAATGAAAACAATGTTGTGCTTGAAAACACCAAGCACAGATGAGGGGAGTGGTGATACACCAAAATCAGAGATTGAATGCAAGTTTATACAGTGAATATCGTGGTTCTAAGTTCCCTTCTCCTATTCAGCTCTGGGAAACCTCCAAGCACATTATGCACACTAGGCAGGGGATTGAATTGTCCTTTAATATAGAAGTTAAATATCTGTAGGGAAATACCACTGATAATGATACTTGGAGGTTTTAAACAGAAAGTACTGTTTGTCTAACTGGTCAGCCTACCATATATTTCTACCCTGTCTTACTCTCAGTCATACCTGTATAGATCCACATACATAACTCACACATATGCACAAAACTGAAGCTTAGAAATTTTCATTACATTAAAATAAGTACCAAAATGGCACCAGAAACTTGTAGGAAATCAACATTTGAGAGTGAATAACCAAATTAAACCAAAAGAAAATGCAATACAGAAGAAACACATGCAATACAGAAAAACAATACTAAGAAAAGTAAAAGAAAAAAACAAGAGAAAAAACAAACAATTATTATATTCAAAGAAGTTTTCAAATATATCACAGCCTTAAATAAAAATGGAAAACTACAGCAAAGGTGGGACCAAAAGCTGTTCTAAAATAAACATAATAATAATTACATAATAATAAAAATAATAATAATTACAACAGAAACGTGAAAGTCAGTAAACAGCTTGGAAGACTGAAGATGTTCAGAAATAAGAAATAAAATGTATGATGAGAGTAGGAGAGAAAATAAGAGGGTCTGTCCAGCAGGGCTATAAATGGGCCCTAGTAATAGGAGCTGTAATTAGAGAAAAAAAGTGAGAACAATTTGAATTTAAATAATGCAGATTCATTTTGAAGATTGAAGATAAGCATCTATGTTGAGGCTCATTATTCTGAAATTTCAGAGTTTTATGGATGAAAAATGAGTTACTGAGGGGCAGTTCTGAGAAAAAGAAATCAATTTTCATATAAAAGTTTCTTGAGGAACAAACAAAAATTTTCACTAATCTGGTGAACATAATATCCACATAAAAAAACAGAGTAAATATTAGGTTTAAAATACTCACTCATGAATTTCACTATAACATTAGGACAGGGAAAGATGACTTGAGAAAGAGTAAAGATGTAGCATTGGGAAAATACAGGGTACATTTAAGGAAGAACAAATCTTTGCATCTGAACCTTCTTATATAAAATTGAAAGACAGATAAATAGATATGAATAAAAGATAGTTTATTGGCATAGACCGAAAATGCAGTTTATGGTGGAATGTAGAGCATCTTTAGTAACACCATTTTAAAAAATAAAATACAAAGACGTGCACTTAAGTGTTTACTGCAGCACAATTCACAATTGCAAAAATGTGGAACCAACCCAAGTGCATATCAATATATGAGCAGATTAATAAAATGTGGTATATGTCTACTGTGGATCACTACTCAGCCCCCCCAAATGGGGAAGAAATACTTTTTGTGACACACAAGATGAACAGGAGACAATTCTTCTAAGTTAAGTTTCACAAGAATGGAGAAACAAGCACCACATGTACCCATTATTACATTGAAACCGATTAATCAATACCCATGTGTGCATTTGGCAGTGAAAGTCAACAGAAAACAAGCAGTAGGGAGAGGGCAGGAGGTGGGTGGTAAACACAGACCTAATGGGCACAATGGACATGATCCAGATGAGGGCAAACTTACAACTCTGACTCAAACTGACCAAAAGCAACGCATGTAACCAAAACAGTTGTACCCCTGTAATAGTCTGAAATAAAAGTTACAAAATAAAATACCAAATAGGTTCATATTTTTGTTGTGGTAGAAGAAGAACTCTTGAGGAAAAAGGGTATTTTATTGTGAAAGAACATGTTTATTCCGTATGTGAATCAAATCAGTCCTTCCGAGAAATTTAACAGCTGACCTTTTCCCTGGCCTTGACTTCTTTGGGGGATATAAAAATACGGTGGACATGTATGAGAGGATGTATCAAAAACATATGGCTATGGAAAGCTTCAGATATTTCATTCTGAATTTCCCTAATTTTTACAAAGAAATTTAGTCACAAATTCTTTTAAAACAACATCATGGTAAAGCCATACCTCAGTTCCATATATTTTTCTCTTCCATTTATTTGTATTTTTCTCAAGTTATGTTGGCTAAAATAAATATGTACTAGAAGCAAAACATCGGAAATTTTCAGTTTTGTTCTGTAGCATTTAATCTGCAACTCTGAACACTTATTTGAACAATAGACACAAAACTTTTACAAAAGGCAATTTTCTCAAAAAATGTTTAAATACCTTTATGAATATTAAATAAGTACTTTTATTATCTTTATTTTTTTCTGAATCATTAAAAATGTTCAAAGAAATCCCCATCTAATTTTAAAATCATTAACCTCTGGCTATGTTCCACTCTAAATGGTCAGATGATCCAAGTTCAAAAAAAATAAGGTGGGGGGGGCTTATTTTGTCCAATACGTTATAACTTTATTAAACCTGTACATGTTCAGTTTGGCTACCTCAGTGTTGGGAAAACAACCAACACACATGGCTTAAATTTTGAAAATATGAAGTCATGTCCTTTTCCTCCCACCTATACTTAAATTAAATATTTGTATCTAGAAGCACTTACGCTATAAAACAAGAATACTTGTAGTTGGAATGAGTGGTGTGTATGATTGAGCAAGAAGATAGAAAGAGTTTAAGATGAAATTTTGTGAGTTCTTAAAATAACCATTTGGGGGCTTGGTGCCTGTAGCTTAGTGGCTAGGGCACCAGGCACAAGAAATGGAGCTGGCGGGTTGGAATCTAGCCCAGGCCTGCCAAACAACAAGACAACTACAACCAAAAAATAGCTGGGTGTTGTGGTGGGCGCCTGTAGTCCAGTTATTTGGGAGCCTGAGACAAGGGAATTGCTTAAGCCCAAGAGTTGGAGGTTGCTATGAGATACGATGCCACAGCACTCTACCCAGGGCAACATAGTGAAACTCTGTCTTAAAAAAAAAAGGGAGGGTAATTCCAAAATAAGGAGTTCATCCTGTTAGGTCACTACATTATATTCCCAAATGAAACTTAATGGTATAATATAATCATATTGATAAGATTCAACACAGATTTTGTTTCTAATTCCCAGACCTTGTTCCTGGACAAGTAAGCACTTTCATCTTTCACCCCTCTCCTCTGTACTGTGCTTCTCTTACCCCCATGCTCACTGCTGCTTTATGTTTACAAAGTGAGGAATTTTGCTAATTTTTCAAAAGGGGTTAGCTTTGGCTTGACATGATCATAACTCAGAGAAACCTACTGAAGCTATTTAAGACAATGGAATGTTTCAGGAATAAGAATGTGTTGCAGCCATACCCTACATAGTAATCCATACTACTTTGAAGTTGAAATACATTAACTGAAAATTGCCACTTTTTAAATCAGAAAATCAGCAATGTAATTTTTACCCAATGAGCTTTACTGTAGAACATCTATGAACACAGCGGACCATAAATGCTCCCTATTATTCAGCATTTGTTTTTGAATGAAAAAGACTTTCTTTTTTTCTGTTGTGTTTACTTCTTTTCTTCATGAGTTAAAGACCAGGGTAACTTATTTCATACACCCTCTCTCCTTCAATTGAAGTTTCTCAGGTAAAAGAGATGCTCGGAATGAAAAAGAATTTCTTTTTCTCTGTCATGTTTATTTCTTTTATGTTGTGTTTACATCTTTTAAAGATGCCTGGGCACCTTTTCTTAGATGTAGGGAAAATAAAGCAAGAAAAAGCAGTAAGGGAGAACTTCCTCGAAAAGAGAAGCCCTTAGTAATTTTCCCTCCATCTAGATGGTAACAGGCAGTCTCTCAAAGGGAGCTGTGTGGTGTCTTTATTTAGTGGAGATAGAGTTTTCTATCACTTCCTAAGGGAGAAGCCCATAGAATATCGATATTCTGGATGGGAGTGTGAAATAACGCAAACACTTCCATAATTTTGCTGATAGCTCTGCTTCTTTCCTGAGGGTGTTCTCACTCAGTCTCTCTCCTCTAGAGAGACTGTGACATTCTCCTTTCCCAGTCCTCATTTACCCCATTGTCCACTCAAAACCCCTGTAGCCATCAGTTGGAAAACTATGTGGTCACTTCCTAGCACCTCTCTTACCCAAGAAATTTAAATTAAAGGAGAGAGGGTGTATGGAATAAGTTACCATGGTCTTGAAATCATTAATAAAAGAGGCAAACCCAACAGAAAGAAATGAAATTAAATTCAAGTGGGAAGAAGGCGAATGAGGAAGGAGAGAGGAGAGGGGCCACGGAGGGAGGCATCAGTGTGCTCTCACCTAACAGGCACAGTGTGAGGGTACATAGCACAGCCCCTGAGTGACGGGCTCAACTACAGCTTGGACTCTACCTAAAAGACACAAACGATGTAACCTAATCGCTTGTACTTTTATATTAATAAGAAATTTAAAAACCAAAGGGAGAGCAGAGAAAGAAGATAATAGTGCTCAATATTCTAGAAGGAGCACTCGCTACATTGTTACACTTATGCAATGATTGTTAAGAGGAGCATTATATCCAGACTCACTAATTTTGTCGATTTGGTTATCTAACTCAACAAAGGAAAACTCTGATATAAATAATAAACCAACAATTATCTGCAGTCAGTTCTCAGCTGAATCATTTCAGGTGTTTTGCCGCACTTCCCCTTTTTTCTTCACTGCTTTCGAAACTCTTCATAAATCTCCCAAATGAGAGTGGGAGACAAAAGGAAGATGCAGATTTTGTATTTTTCTGTCAGCGTGATGTGCTGAAGAGAGGAAGCCTGAGCTACTTTGAGCAAACAGAACCTGTATTTTGCATAAACTTTAACATAATGGGCTATTTTGGCAGTAACTGCAATATTTATGCAAACATTAGAGGCAAAGGCAATGGCACGGTAGAGAACCCCAGGTGAGAGTGGCATTGTATAACAAATGCTTTTTACTGCCTTGATGCTAAATAAAGGCTAAAATGTGCCATGATTATGTCTATGGTAATATGTATTTATTCAGTAAAGTCATTTGGTGACAGTTAAAGCTCATTCCCAAGGAACTATATAGTCTATAAATATTTTTCATACAAATATTTCTGAGAAAGAACTCGATAGTTATGTAATGTCTTCATTTCCCATGAAATTTTCTTGAAAAAAAAATGGATTACTTCACGTACACATAATCTGTAAGTGAGGGGAGAAAAGAACGAGGGGCACAGAAACGCTGCAGGACTATACAAATAATGTTTTCTTATTGTACTGAACCAAGAATGCCTAAAATACATTGCATAATTGCTTTCAGAATTAGAATAGTTTTTTTATTCCTGTAATTTTGGGTCACAATTAAACAAATAGTAATTGTATTTGATGCAGAGAACATGTACTATGTACTATCTGCCACTTCATTAAAAGTTACTTAAGATCTTTCTATGTGCCAGACACAGCATCAAACCCTTTACACACATTGACTCAGGCTGTTTTCATTGCGTGAGGTGACATCATGGCCAGTCACAGATAGATATACTAAAGTTAAGAGATGGCCTAAGTGGACAAGCCTTGGTTAAGCCACTTTGAGGTCTTAGATCCCAAATTCTAATTCATAGCTGCTATCACAAGGCATTAGTTTTTAACCAGTAGGACAAAATGATATTTACCCATGGTATGAACTTGGGAAGTCACTTGTTATCATTTACTTTGGATGCTTCAGGTATTAAAATATCTCCTTGTCATCCAGAATTAATTCGTATTACATGTGCAGAAGTAAGGTGCTATATGTTTCTTAACATAATGGGGAAATAATATATGTTCTTTATCATTTAGGGAATTAAAGACCAAAGCTAAACAGATGGGTAACCAGAAGTGAATATAAAATTGACAAATAGATCCAATGCCCAAAATGTAAATAGAGATCTTCCAGGGATATAACTTTGCTAAGGCAGTCATCTTAATTATTGATTTTTTTCTTTTGGTTTCAAATTAGAAAACACGTTAATTTTCTACTTTGCAATAACACAAGGCACTCATCCAAAGATGAATGTCTGTATTTATAAATACTATATGGAGAAATGCTAAATGTTAAGAAATTATGTCTAAGGAATGGTAAATCTCTGCATATTTTTTCCAAATATTATGATGAATGAAACTTATTTGAAGGGTAGATGGTCATTTGATAATTTCCATACATGCTAAGCATGTTTTCTCTTGTATTTTATAGTCAAATCTAACAATTCTTGTTGAATAATGTGTTAAAGTAAAACAAGCAGAAAACTTTTAGCCTGAGGTTGCCTCTGTAACCAGAGTTTGCCTCTGTAACCAGGTAAGCATACTGGAACTTAACTTTAAAACATCTCTTATAATTGGCTAAAGCCAATCACAGTCAACCAGATAATTGGTTCTAGATCTGAGAACTCATTATACTTTACCCAAATCAGGGAGACACCTACCTATGGCCAAACAAGAGATTTCTCTACATTGTCTTCATCATCAATTTACAAAAGTTCTCTGCTGAAGCTGCGGGACAGGGCTCTTTGACCCTACAGTGGTTGAATGCTACCCAATTTATGAATCATTCTTCTCTTAAATAATCTCGGTTAAATGTACTTTATCTTATGTTTTAATTTTTAACAAACATGTAGAACCAGTTTGGTACAAGGTAATGAAAAAGTGGCGTATGGGGAAAAGGGTTGTATCTGCCAGGTACCATGCCAAAAACTGCACATAGCATTTATCATTTAATCTAAAAAACCATCCTGAAAAGTAATTAATAAATACTGATTAGTCTTACTTTTTGAAGAAGAAAATAAATGTTTCCAGGGGTTAACTAAAATGTTCTCAAATTTGTAACCATTAAATGATAGAAGCTAAGTAAAAACTGAACATAATAGCTTAAAAATCTCCCTGTGACGAATCTTTGGGACACTGCAAAGGCAGTCCTAAGAGGAAAATGTATAGCTCTGCAAGCCTTCCTCAAGAGAACGGAAAGTGAGGAAGTTAGCAACGTAATGGGACATCTCAAGCAACTTGAAAAGGAAGAACAGTCCAATCCCATGTTATTACTTTTAAGAGGCAGAAGCGGCAAGGAAGCAAAGCGGCGCTGATCCAAAACTATTGACAACTCACAACAAGGCATTTACTGCCACCTGGTGGGATACATGGGATACTGCAAGAGGAGGAACGGATGATAGCTGCAAAGTCTCATTCAAGGAAGATAGAAAAAAAACAAATTCAAACTATTTGGTACTAAGCAAAATGGTAACTAAAATAACATAAACCTTACTTCTTCTTGTGTGATTTTCATCTTTTCATCAAATGAGAGAGAACTAGATTTACTGCAGAAAACACCAATAAGTGCTTGGGGTACAAAAGGTGATTCCTGCCTGGCCCAGCCATTGGCTGGCATGAAGTGCTGTGGTATATGCTGTGGTATATGCTGTCACCCAGCTGAGAACTTTAAGAAGCACTGTGCTCCTTCCACTCTCTCTTCCCGCTGCCTGCTCTCTGGATACAGATAAGAGGAAGGCTGCAGAATGGATAACAGTAGTAAGAGCCTTTATTGAAGTGAAGCACAGGAGCCTTCCTTTCTGGGCCCCTACTTGAAGAAAAGTTTGCTTACCAGGAACACATGAGTAAGAACTACATTTCTATTGTATTTGAGCCACTATACACTTTGGAGTCTATTTATTACAGCTGTTTAGCCCAAATTAACAGTTAGAGGTTAGTACAAGTCATGACAAAAGTTTTGAGAGAGACAAAATTCAAGAAATGTAAAAACCAGCCAGGTGCAGTGGCTCACACCTGTAATCCTAGCACTCTGGGAGGCCAAGGAGGGTTGATTGCCTGAGCTCAGGAGTTTGAGACCAGCCTGAGCAAGAGTGATGACCCTGACTACTAAAAATACAAAACTTAGCTGGGCATCATGGCCAGTGCCTGTAGTCTAAGCTACTCAGGAGGCTGAAGCAAGGGATCGCTTGGGGGAATCAGAAAGGACGCTGTTGACTGTGTTTCTAAAAGTGAAATAATGGACCATACCATAGTCTGTCTCAAAAGTTTGCAGTGACCCACATAGCTATACATTTCATTTCAGGATAGTAGAGGTCAACATAAACAATTTGTTAGAAAAAGGAGATATTCAACCCAATGCATTTGAGAAGCATTTCTTTCACCTCCTCTGCTCAATGCAGTAAGTAGACATAGGGGGCCACTGAGCATTTGAAACATGACCTGTCCAAACTGAGATGTGCTGTAAGTATAAAACACAAACTAGATTTCAAAGATTTGGTACAAAAAAACAAAAGTAAAACCTCATTAATAATTTTAAATATTGATTACATGGTGAAATACTAGTTTAGATATGATATGTAAATAAAATCTATTATTAAAATTAATTTTATCTGCTTCTTTTTACCTTTTTACATGGTTACTACAAAATTGAAAAGTACTTAGTGTGGGTTACACTGTCTTTCTATTAAACAGCCCTGCTCTGGACCGCTCATATCCATTCTCCCTTTCCAGATTCCAAGTCAGTAGCTCTGTATCTGAGTTAGTTAGCAGTTTGGGTTTGCTAATTTTCTTGGTTTGAAATTCTCCATTATTTCAGGTGGGAGCATCCCACACTTCCTAGTTGGCCTCTGGGAGCTTCACTTTCCACCATCCTAGTTGGGGGGGGGCGGCGGGAAGAACTAGGGATTCAACAAATGTATTTTATGCCTTCACCATTGTTTGCTTTCTAAAATGTGAAAGCTGGGTCACTTCATTCTGTCAAGGGAACAATACAACAAGAGGATATTTAAATTCTAACTATGCATGTACCCAATTTACATTGCTCCCAGATTTATGCTCTGCCACTGAGCTATACCCCCACACTGCTCCCAGATTTATGAAACAGACCTTGATTGGTCTGAAAAATATGTTATCCCATAACACCATAATAGCAGGGGACTTTAACACTTCTCTGACAGAACTGGACAGATCCTCTGAATAGAAACTTAACAAAGATACAAAGGACTTAAATGGGATCCTAGAAAACATGAGTTTACTAGACATACACAGAACACACCATCCCAAAGCTAAGAAATATATGTTCTTCTCATCAGCCCATGGAACATGCTCCAAAATAGATCATACCCTAGGACACAAATCAAACCTCAACAAAATTAAAGGAATTGAAATTATACCTTGTATCTTCTCAGACCACAAGGCGATAAAGGTGGAACTCAACTCCAACAAAAATTTTCATTCTCACACAAAAGCATAGAAATTAAACAACCTTATGCCGAATGACTGTTGGGCGTAGGAGGTGATAAGGGGGAAATTGTTAAATTCCTCAAACATAACAACAATGAAGCTACAAGTTACTAAAACCTGTTGGATACTGCAAAAGCAGTCCAAAGAGGGAAATTTATTGCATTAGATGCCTACATCTGAAAAACAGAGGGAGAGCACATCAACAACCTAATGAATCTTCCTAAGGAAATGGAAAAGAAAGAGCAATTCAACCCCAAACGTAGCAGAAGAAATGAAAATAACCAAAATCAAATCAGATAAATGAAATTGAAACCAAAAGAATCATTCAGAAATTAATGAAAAAACAAGTTGGTTCTTCAAAAAGTAAATAAAATAAATAAACCTTTGGCCAGATTAACCAGAAACAGAAAAGTAAAATCTCTAATAACCTCAATCAAAAATGAAAAAGAGAAAATAACAACACATATCACAGAGATATAAGAGATTATCTCTAACTACTATAAAAAACTCTATGCCCAGAAATTTGGCAATGTAAAGAAACAGGATCAATACCTGGAATTACATCATTTC
The DNA here is from genome assembly GCA_963574575.1 of Galagoides demidoff. Classification (NCBI taxonomy): domain Eukaryota; kingdom Metazoa; phylum Chordata; class Mammalia; order Primates; family Galagidae; genus Galagoides; species Galagoides demidoff. The sequence continues at coordinate 12,230 of CAUYQV010114954.1, forward strand.
CCTAGACTTAACCAAGAAGAACTAGATCTCTTGAACAGACCAATATCAAGCTCTGAGATCAAAGACACAATAAAAAAAAAAAAATCTTCCAACAACAACAAAAAAAACCTTGACCAGATGGATTCACATAAGAATTCTATCAAACTTACTAAGAAGAGCTGGCCCTATACAGCAGAAACTATTCTAAAAATTGAGAAGGAAGGAATATTCCCCAACATGTTCTATGAAACAAATATCACCATGACACCAAAACCAAGGAAGAGTCCAACTAAAAATAACTATAGACCAATTTCACTAATGAATATCGATGCAAAAATACTCAACAAAATCTTAGCTAATAGATTACAGCTACACATTAAAAAAATTATATATCACAATCAAGTAGGCTTTATCCAGGGATGCAAGGCTGATTTAATATACACAAACCCATAAATGTAATTCACCATATCAATAGAAGCAAAAACAAAGACTATAAATGCAAAAAAAAATTTGATAAAATTCAGCATCCTTTTCTAACAAGAATACTTAAGAATATAGGCATAAGTGGTACATTTCTTAAACTGATTGAAGCCATCCTCAACAAACCCACAGCTAATATCATACTGAGTAGAGTAAAACTGAAAGCTTTTCCACTTAGAACTGGAACCAGACAAGGATGTTCTCTATCACTACTACTATTCAACATAGTGCTAGAAGTTCTAGCCAGTGCAATCAGTCAAGAAAAGGATATAAAGGGCATCCAAATGGAGGCAGAGGAGCTCAAACTCTGGCTCTTTGCCAACAATATGATCTTATATGTAGGAAACCCCAGAGTGATCAAGAAGTACAGTAACATCTCAGGTTATAAAATCAATGTCCACAAATTAGTAGTATTTGTATATACCAATAACAGTCAAGATGAGAAGCTAACCAAGGACACAATTCCCTTCACAGTAGCTTCAAAGAAAATAAAATATACCTCAGAACATACCTAACAAAAGAGGTGAAGGACCTCTACAAAGTCTCATTTTGTTACACTTGGTAGAGTGCCATGGCATCATAGCTCATAGCAACCTCAAACTTTTGGGCTCAAGTGATTCTCTTATCTCAGCCTCCCAAGTAGCTAGGACTATAGGCATCCACCACAATGCCTGGCTATTTTTTTTTTTTTTTAGAGATGGGGTCTCACTCTTGCTCAGGCTGGTCTCAAACTCCTGAGCTCAGGCAGTCCACCTGCCTTGGCCTCCCAGAGTGCTAGGATTACAGGTGTGAGCTACTGCACCTGGCCTTACAAAGATAATTATGAAATCCTGAGAAAAGAAATAACAGAAGACATTAACAAATGGAAGAACATACCATGTTCATGGCTGGGAAAAATCAATATTGTTAAAATGTCTATACTTCCCAAAGCAATCTACAGATTGGAATCTTCCCAGTGCAATCCCCATTAAAATACCAACAGCATGCTTTGAAGAACTAGAAAAAATAGTTCTTTGTTTTGTATGGAACCAGAAAAAAACCAGTATACCCAAGGCAATTTTTAGTAATAAAAACAAAACTGGAGGCACCACCCTACCAGACTTCAGGCTATGTTACACATCCACAGTGATTAAAACAACATGGTGTTGGCACAAAAATAGAGACATAAACATTTGTAATTGAATAGAAAACCAAGAGATGAAATCAGTCTCTACTCGTCATCTGACCTTTGATAAGTCAAACAAAAGTATACACTGGGGAAAAGAATCCCTGTTCAATAAATGGTGCTGGGAGAACTAGATAACCACATGTAAAAGACTGAAACTTGACCCACACTTTTCACCACTTACATAAATTTATTCAAGATGGATAAAAGATTTAAACCTAAGGTATGAAACAATAAAAATCATTGATGAAAGTGTGGGGAAAACTCTTGAGAATGTTGCAAAGAGTTTATAAAGACAACTTCATTGAAATCACAACAAAAATAAGCAAATGGGTCTTAATTAAACTGAAAAGCTTCCCCATAGCTAAGGACAGAACAATCAGAACAAATTGACAAACTTCAGAATGGGAAAAGATATTTGCATGTTACCAACATGATGAAAGGTTGATAAGTAGGATCTATAGAGAACTCAAATTAATCAACAAGAAAAGAGCAAATAATCCCATTTGTAAGTGGGCAAAAGACTTGAATAAAAACTTCTCTGAAGAAGACAAATGGCAAACAAACACGTGAAAAAATGTTCATGGTCAGGCAGCACCTGTGGCTCAAAGGAGTAAGGCGCCGGCCCCATATGCCAGAGGTGGTGGGTTCAAACCCAGCCCTGGCCAAAAACAGCAAAAAAAAAAAAAAAAATGCACATGGTCCCTAATCATCATAGACATGCAAATCAAACCCCCTCTGAAATGTCACCTAACCCCAGTGAGAATAGCTCACATCACAAAATCCCAAAGCTGCAAATGCTGCCATGAATGTGGAGAGAAGGGAACACTTTTACACTGCTGGTGAGGTTGCAAATTAATATAGCCTCTATGGAAAGAAGTACAGAGAACTCTGAAAGAGCTAAAAGTACACCTTCCATTTGATCCTGCAATCCCACTACTGGGTGTCTACTCAGAAGAAAAACAAATCATTTTATCATAAGGACATTTGCACTGGAATGTTTACTGCAGCTCAATCAATTCACAGTTACCAAGACATGGAAGCAACCCAAGTGTCCATCAACCCATTAACAAACTGTGGTATACATATAACATGGAATACTATGCAGCCATAAGAAAAGACAGAGAGGGCTCAGCACCTGTAGCTCTGCAGCTAGGGCACCAGCCACATACACCAGAGCTGGCTAGTTCAAATCCAACCCAGGCCTGCCAAACAACAGTGATAACTAAAACCGAAAAATAGCTGGGCACTGTGGCAGGCACCTGTAGTCCCAGCTACTTGGAAGGCTGAGGCAAGAGAATCACTTAAGCCCAAGAGTTGGAGGTTGCTGTGAGCTGTGATGCCATGGCACTTACCTAGGGTAACATAGTGAGACTCTGTCTCAAAAAAATAAAAAGAAAAGACGGTCACTTTATGTCTTTTGCATTTACCTGGATGGAGTTGAAACATATTCTTCTTAGTAAAGTATTACAAGAACAGAAAAGTAAGTATCCAATGTACTCAATACTAATACAAAACCAACAGAAAAACAACTACGCACCAACACAAGAAAAAAACACAAGTATATTCAAGTTGCAGAGAGAGAGGAAGAGGAAAAGGAGAAGGGAGAGAGAGAGGGAAATTGGCAAACTCTCACCTACTGTGCACAATGTAAGGGTACACAATCTCTAGGGAAGGGGCTCAATTACGACTTGAACTTTACCTTAGAAATGCAAACAATGTAACCTAATCATTTGTACCCTCATATTAATCTGGAAAAAAAAAAAAAGATGAAAAGCCAGCCTGCTGATTCCAAAGAAAGGGCTAACTCAGAGAAACCAGCACTGCTCACACTCTTCCAGACTTTTGACGTTGTGAGCACTACGGCTGGTAGGGAAGCACTATCCCAGGGAAGCCACATTTTTTTTCTCATAAGAAAGGTAAACAGAAATGATAAAAGAAACTCAGAAATGAAGGGTTATACTTACCACAGTCAAAGCGTCTTTCCTAAAGAAGTGTCCGCTTGGTCCCACGTGAGTTTTCGTGAGTCTCTGTTCTACGCTAAGGAGTGACAACTACCTCTGTTCTTGACTTAATGGCAGTGTCATTCCCACAGTCACTGTGAGCATGACTTTGGCTCTTTATAAAAACTGTAGCCTACTGAAAAGTATTTTTTAAACAGAACCCCAAATAAACATTTTCATGGGAACATAAAAAAGATCAGGCAAAGAGACACTTATCAGTTGTGATATTAAGCAGTTTTCATGTATTCTGTCATTTAATCCTCAAAATTATGACAACGTATTATACAAACAAAGAAACTGTGACTTAGAGAAAGTTGCCCAAGGTAATCCTACTACTGGGTACAGACTCCAAGCCCCCATTTAGAGCTGTCCAGTACCAGGTTATGTGTTTCTTATATTACCTCTAAGTCATTAAGAGGCGATGTGCCAATAATACTCAAAAGAGATATATTCAGATTATTAAAGTTGTAAGTTAATCAGTCACTGGCTTCCCAAGACGAGCCATTGTGTGACTATATAGTGCCAGAATCACATATTGAGGCTTTAGAGCTTTGGTTTAAGGGTAAGAATCCATCCCATCTCACCCCATCATCCATTCCAGACCTTGACACATCTTGGCTGTGGCACCTTCTGTGTCGTAGGGTCACAGCAGCCGTTTCCAGGAATGCAGAGCAGAGGACAGACTCCACCCTGCCTTTCATCCTCACGGTTGGAGGCTATGAGACTGCACCTTCAGGGAGCTGGTTGGTTGCTTCCCCTGGACCAAGACTGTGATGCCCACCCGGGCATGAGAGGACAGACCATGAGGACTCAGATAACTTTGTACTGAACACCTTCTATGTTCCAGTCTCTGATCTAAACACTAGGAATACAGGCAAAAATAAGAAAAATGAGGACCCTACATTTATAGAACCTTTAGGATGAGATGTGACAGATATGGAGGAAAGATCAGACAATTTCCCCAGAAGTTCTGGATTGTGTAAGGTGCGCCCACCTGTGTGCAAAGCTGCGATGCAGAGAGGTATCCCAGTAATCACTGAGATTGTGTCAGTGGGATGAGAAGTTTCAAGCAGAGTAAATATTGTTTAGAGAAAGGGAAGAAAAGTGACTTTTTACATCTCATGTTGTGAAGTAAAATCCTTAATAACTGCATATTCTGTGTGTGATGCACTGAGATGGCTTTGTTGATTTTTCAGAACAGACATAAAAGCTGAAGAAAATAACTTGGCACCTTAGTCCCCTGTAATCTACACTAAAGACATTTAATATTACTATTCCATGCTTCCAAATTTGCCCTAACTACAATGTAGGGTTGTATGTACCTCCACTTTTAGTAATTAAAATCCTGTCACATTTAGCTAAGTGAATAAGAAAGAAAAGTATTCAAGGCATGAAGCTTTTCAAGGCTGTGCCTAGGCTCAAAACGTTTCTAGCCTTTTATTGATAGAAGCTTGTCCTTATTCCCAAATGCTTGATGGAATCCTCCTTAAAAGAGCTAAGAACAAAAGACAAATCTCTCAGGAAACAAATAAATTCAGCAATACTCATGAACGCTTACAACCAAGAGCCTCTCAGGCTGAATCTTTTCAGAACAACCAACAAGAATATTGGAACAACATTATTGGGCAGCTGATGTCAGTACTTATTCCTTTTCCTATCCTCAAAGTCTTTTCATCCCTGTTCTTTATAATCTCAAAGAAATGCACACCCTGGGGAAAGCCCAGGTTGTAGTCAACTACAGAAGGAATGACACTGTGAGGCCCCACCCTCCTCCAGCAGAGTAGTCCTCAGTCTGCTCTAGTCCTAGGTGGGGCTGAGGCTTACAGGGTGAGTGAGACTTGAGTGTAACATTTCTCAAGGTTCAAGAGGCAGGGCCCTCCCAGGAGGACCCCCTCCCATCAAAATCTATACATGTAAATGAACTTGCCCCTTACCTGAAAGAATGGCAAATTGCCTGTGAAGCTGTTCTATTATGTCCACTGCCACCAAGGGCCTGACTTCCTGCTGCATAATTTCATCTGCACAAATGAAATACAAAGTAGGTTAAATACTTATACATCACACAAAGAAATTTAAAAGGAAAAGGGGAAGTGTTGACTTGTAGGGAAATCTGGGACTTCCCTACTCGTGGGCACTGGTGGTTGTGGGCACATTATTCTCTTGCCAGCTCGGTTCCTGCAATGCAGGGCTGTATCTGAGTCTGTGTGGTTTGAAGCTTATACACATGAACACAGGAACACATTTCTAGAGCATTTCCCAAGGTTTTAGGAGGAACCAGTGCAAGGAATGGACCCTGAATTGAAGCTTCAACCACTTCACAGTAAAGCTCCTAGATGCTGTCATTACCAAGGCAAGTATTTGCCTGATCCTGTGGGTCTGCAGGACATTTTCAACACAAACTATGTAAGTCACCAAAGCTCCTCTCACCATGGGTCATAAAATCAATCTGGGATTTATAAGCGTTCTCTAAGTTTTGTTCCCCCTCTCTTTCACTTTCTTTTTGCCTCCCTCCTTGTATCCATGCCCTCTTTTTCCCCTTCCAGAATACTTTAAGGGGCCCCTTCCCACTGTCAAACTCATTTAAGGAGGCACTTCTGAGAAAAAATCGAACTAATGTTTTCACTGCCTTGGAAATTTTGAATTTCCACTCCACCCTTTCCCCCTTGCCTGCAGAGACAGTGAGAGGAGGCTCAAGAGCAGCGTTGCCCCACCCCTGCAGGACCAAGCACCCTGTCCTGGCCCTGCAGCCGGAGAACTGCTTGAGCTGCATGTTACCCACACCACTACTGGCACTCCACACTCTGGGCACCCTCGCAGGAAACCCCAAGGACTGATTGAACCATGCATTCCCAGCACTCCAGCCCTGGAAGCCCGAGAACTGCAAGAGGATGGTCAGTTGAGAGGGAACCACACTGGCGCAGTGGTACCCTGAGGTGAAGAGCAGCAGCCACAGCACTTAGAACAATAAGGCTCACACCCCTGAGGCTTTTCCAGACAGACACACGCTATCTCTCCGGGCAACCAGAGGAAGCCGGCATCTTCTCCCATGGCATCCACTGGTGGAATGGTTTGGGGACAGTCTTCAAACATGCAAATTCAACATGGGGCAGAACCAGCAGAAAAACTCTGGTAATCTGAATAACCCGAGTAGATCAACTCCCCCAAGGAAGGATGGGGCAGATGCAATTGAAGATCCCATTCATAAACAAATGGCTGAGATGTCAGAAATCTAATTCAGAATCTGGATAGCAAATAAGATTAATAGAATGGAGGAAAGGAGGGAATTAGAATTTCAAATTATTCAAAAGCTGTCTCAAGAATTTAATGATTTCAAAGATAAAATGACCAAAGATTTTGACACACTGAGGCAAGAGGTTGCAGCCCTCAAAGATCTGAAAAATACGGTAGAATCCCTCGGTAACAGAATGGAGCAGGCAGAAGAAAGGATCTCTGACATTGAAGACAAAGCTTTTAAACTCATCCAAGCACTCAAAGATGAAGAGAAATGGAGAGCAAAAACAGATCACTCTCTCAGAGAGCTCTGGATAATTTGAAGAAAACTAATATTCACCTGGTAGGAATCCCTAAAGGTGACGAAGTTGCTTCACAAAACACAGAGGTCCTTCTTCATGAAATTATGAAAGAGAACTTTCCAAACATGCCAAGAGATTCTGAAAGTCAGATAGCAGACAGTTTCAGAACCCCAGCATGTCAACCCAAATAAGACGTACCCCAGGCACATCATAATTAATGTCACTAAAGTTAATATGAAAGAAAAAAATTACCAGACATCAGACTATACTATAAATCAATAGTGATCAAAACAGCATGGTACTGGTACAAAAACAGAGAGGTAGATGTATGGAACAGAATAGAGAACCAAGAGATGAAACAAGCTACTTACTGTTATTTGATCTTTGACAAGCCAATTAAAGACATTGAATGGGGAAAAGATTCCCTATTTAACAAATGGTACTGGGTGAACGAGCTGGCAACCTGCAGAAGACTGAAACTGGATCTACACCTTTCACCACTAACTAAGACAGACTCTCACTGGGTTAAAGATTTAAACTTAAGACATGAAACTATAAAAATACTAGAAGAAAGTGTAGGTAAAACACATGAAGAAATCGTCCTGGGCAATTGAAGCAACATCAAAAATACACTACTGGGACCTCATCAAATTAAAAAGCTTCTGCACACCTAAGAACACAGTAAGTAAAGCAAGCAGATAGCCCTCAGAATTGGAGAAGATATTTGCTGGTTATGTCTCCAACAAAGGTTTAATAACAAGAATCCACAGAGAATTCAAATGTATTAGCAGGAAAAGAACAAGTGACCCCATCTCAGGTTTGGCAAGGGACTTGAAGAGAAATTTCTCTGAAGAAGACAGGCACATGGCCTACAGACATATGAAAAATTCTCACCATCCTTAATCATCAGAGAAATGCAAATCAAAACTACTTTGAGATATCATCTAACTCCAGTAAGATTAGCTCACATCACAAAATCCCAAAACCACAGATGTTGGCGTGGTTGTGGAGAAAAGGGAACACTCTATATTGTGGTGGGATTGCAAACTAATACATTCTTTTTGGAAAGACATCTGGAGAACACTTAGAGAACTAAAAATAGACCTACCATTTGATCCTATAATTCCTCTACTAGGTATATATCCAGAAGACCAAAAATCACACTACAATAAAGATATTTGTATCGGAATGTTCATTGCCGCCCAATTCATAATTGCTAGGCCATGGAAGAAGCCCAAGTGCCCATCAACCCATGAATGGATCAATAAACTGTGGTATATGTACACCATGGAATACTATACAGCCATAAAGAAAGATGGAGACTTTACTTCCTTCATGTTTACATGGATGGAGCTGGAAAATATTCTACTTAGCAAAGTATCTAAAGAATGGAAGATAAAGTATCCAATGTACTCAGCTCTACTATGAAATTAATTTATAGCTTTTATAAGAAAGCTATAACACAATTTTAGCCCAAGAATATGGGGAGGGGGGAAGTGGAGGGGGGAGAATGGGTGGAGGGAGGGTGATTGGTGGGATCACGCCTATGGTTCATCCTATAAGGGTACATGTGAATCTCTCTAAATGTAGAATATAAATGTCTTAACACAATAACTAAGAAAGTGACATGAAGGCTATGTTAACCAGTTGGGTAAAAGTATTTCAAACTGTATATAAAAACAGCACACTGTACCCCATGATAGTATTAATGTACACAGCTATGATTTAATAAAAATAAAAAAAAATAAGGGGGCACTTCTCCACTTTGCTTCTTACTTAATAAAAAGGTGCAGGTTTCCAAGCCCAAAATTCATACTTTTCAAGCACAAATCTACAAATGTCCACTAACCCTAAGAAGCGACCACAAAAGCCCTATAATTGGTATTTATATCCATTGGAGGAAAGGGCATCAGAGAGAGAGGGAAAGACTTTGTAGAATCCCTTAGCCTAGGCATTTTCATGCTCTCTCTGATTAAGATATTATCCTCATTTAACCGTTTCCCAGAGAATCTCAAAGAACCACCTGGTTATTGTTTTCATGGGAGTTAAACATGTCATTAGAGTAAGGCACAAACCAAATAGCCTGTGTTCTCCACGCTAAATGGGAATTTCCTATACAGCATGGTGTAGTGGTCACTTCATGATATTCTAATGTTGACCAGTCAGGAGGTGATATCTGGGAAGCTCCTTCCAGAGTCTTGGTCTCTATTCTCAGCTTTGGTGTGGTAGTTAAAGGAAATGATATATGCAAAAATGTACACAGTAGGTGCTCAGTATGCTAGTTATATACATTGCTCTGGACAGGCAGGCCTTTCCTATATTCACATTTGAAAGTCTTGCAAGGGGTGGGCCAAGGGCCAGCTCAAGCTCCAAGACCCTGATCAGTGAATTCTACCATTTTTCCAGAGGTAAGGGGTTATATCCATAGCTCCTGTATCTCAATATCCTTCCCACCATGAATTCCTAAAAATTCAAAGAACTCCTGCTTCATGTTCATTCAGGTGGATATAAAATGGCATTGAAGTTATATTTTACAAAAAGGGGGGCCTTCTCTTTTAGAAACACAAATTGAAACATTTAACAGTAAAATATGAAGTCTGAGATTTGCTTTAAAATACTGCAACAATGCACTCCCCTTAGGGAGTCAGGGTAGAACATGGTTGACAAAATGTGGATAATTGCTGAAGCTGCTTGATGGGTCCATAGGGGTTCATCATGTAATTCTTTCATTACATTTCAAATTTTCCATGATAAAACATAAAATACAAATATAAAATAACAAAGAATTTCAGCAAAAACAGAAGGGTTTTGTAGACACAGTCTCCCAGTGGTCTAAGAAAATGGCGCTCTCAAAAATAGAGCTTCAGGGTGGTGCCTGTGGCTCAAGGAGTAGGGCTCCAGCCCCACATACCAGAGGTGGTGGGTACAAACCCGGCCCTGGCCAAAAACTGCAAAAAGATAAATAATATACAAAAATAGAGCTTCAGGCTCAGTGCCCATAGCACAGCAGTTACAGCACCAGCCATATGCACCAACAGTGGCAGTAGGTTCAAACCCAGCCACAGCCAACTAAACAGTGACGACTGCAACAACAGCAATGACAAAATAGCTGGGCATTGTGGCAGGCACCTGTAGTCCCAGCTACTTGGGAGGCCGAGGCAAGAGAATAGCTTAAGCCCAAGAGTTTGAGGTTGCTGTGAGCTATGATGCCATAGCACTCTACTGAGGGCGACATAGTGAAACTCTGTCTCAAAAAAAAAAAAAAAGAGCTTCAGCGTATTTAAGAGAAGATGATCCCAGAGGAAAACAAAATTATAAGGTGCAATTTATTGTTTTTATAACTCAATGTTTAAGGTATGCTTTAAATTAAACATCTTGAAGATGTAAGACCTGAAAAGAACAATAGAAATGAACTAACGCCAGCCATCTCCTGCCCCATCTCACTTTTTAAACCATGAAACGGAGATCTGGAGAGATTCTGAACTTGCCTGTGGTGACACAACAGATCAAGTACAGAGCCTGGGTCAGCCCTGGATCACCTGTCTCTGAGAAGGCAAATCTCAGCGGTGAGAGGTGGAGTTCCCAGACCCTTGGCCTTGAGCAGCAGAGGCTCCTACCTTGCCTGAGAAGTGTCTCCTGTCATGGAAACCTGAGGTTTGCCCAGCCCTCTGGCAAAGACCCTTGTCATCAGCCTTGTGTGGCTACCAAATAAACAGAACTAAAATCTATGACTTGATTTTCCAAGAATAGAAATGAGCTGGTTTGCCTTTGACCCAGGTTGTGCCAAGATTGCTTGGCCCCCAGGCAGGGAGCAACATAGTTATCCTTGAAGTCTTCTCAGCAAAGGTGATCTGACCTGGCCAGCTATGACAGATCACCAGAGTTTTTCAGACTGTATCTGAGTCAGGGCCTGGAGATGACTGCAGAGATGCCCAGCTTTTCAGGATGCCATACACCTGGGGGGCTGTTGGAATAGGGGCATGCCCAGTTCTGCCCCAGTCAAGGCACATTTGAGACACAAAGGCTGGCCCTGCTGCCAGGCAAAGGGAGGAAGTGCAGTGACACCTCCAGCTGCAGTGGGAAGCGAACTGCTTCAGATCCAGACAGCCTTCCATGCAAAGCCCCTTTCTGCCACCTACTGGCTGGGCAATAGGGGCAAGTACAGGCTAAGTCTTTGTTCTCACCTGTGACGTGCTTTTCCTTCTCCCTGGAATAGCTGAGCCTAACCAGTGATGGGCCACTGAGGCTGGTGCCTGCTGCATGTCTGCCCCAACCTCACTGTGCTGCGGGAAGGCCTCTTGCTTGCTCCTGGCTGTTTTTGGTGTGTACAGATTAGGAAGGAACTCTTTTCTCTGTAACCCACATAAGGCAATGGGAAGTGCTAACTGAAGTTCTATCCAAGGCAAAGTCACAAATGAGTAGGGAAAATCTTATCTCTCATCCATCCCTGATAGGTACAAAGAAGTGTGACTGTATTTTACCCTGGACCACAAAGACCACTCACAGCCTCCAGCCTCCTAGGGGAGGGAATAATAGCCTAGCATGCTCCTGGGGATTCAGTCATGGGCCGCTGGACACACCCCTGTGTTATGGAGTCAGAGAGAGCAGCACACAGCCGGACCTTTACCAACACTGAACACTATCCTCCTTACAGCAGAGGGCAGGAAAGCCGTGCTGGCAACACTGAGATGCTGAGAACTGCAAGTGGGGAGGCAGAAAGGGTAGGGAAGCTCTTAGTCTCCCACTCTTGCTGTTTGGAAATTTCTGTTGCAGTGTGATTTAAAAGACTCAAGTATAGCTCAGCGCCTGTGGCTCAAGTGGCTAAGGCACCAGCCACATACACCTAAGGTGGCGGGTTCATATCCAGCCCAGGACCGCCAAACAACAATGATGGCTGCAACCAAAAAATAGCCAGGCGTTGTGGCGGGCACCTGTGGTCCTGGCTACTTGGGATGCGGAGGCAGGAGACTCGCTTGAGCCCAGGAGTTGGAGGTTGCTATGAGCTGTGATGCCACAGTACTCTACCCAAGGGGACAGCTTGAGGCTCTGTCTCAAAAATATAAGTGAAAAATAAAAGACTCAAGGATGAGCTAAGGAAAAAAGAATTATTTATAAATACAAGTAAATAGTTAGGAGAAAACAGTACATGGCGGCCTGGACCAGAGAAGAACAGTAGCCCAAGTCTGGCAGACCTGGTGACATTATGCCCTTGCCCAGAGAATCAGGTGGACAGAAAAAGTGGAAGGGAGTCTTGCCAGTTGGCCAAGCTGGATTTCAACACTAGGGTTTTCGATTATGACTAACAAGATCTCCACTCTCCCTGCAACACACCTCTCTGTTAGTAACAGCACTAGAGCACCAGCTGTCAGCTGGGCATGCACCATGAACTTTGCATATTAACTGGTTTAATTAGCTAGATAATGGCAGAAAAAGAATGTGTCCTAGTCCTCAAATGAACGTTGGCCAGTCCTCACTGCCCCCACCCCCAACTAGCCTAGAATTGACAACTGAGGAAGCATCTATAGACCAGAGACTCAGAGAAGAGACACCAGTTGCTGGGTTGGTACAAAAAGCCACTCATGGGGTCACTCTGTCTTTCCCATCCCTGTCTTACCATCCATTCAGAAACAACACACACACACATTTCCTTCCTTACTGGGCCCTGTGCTATAGAGGTGCTTAGCCTGCCCTGTAACAATGACTTTACTGTGATAGTCTGGTCCATAACTAACAATGGATTAAAGGCATTTGAAAAGCAGATTTTATAAGGAAGAATTTAAAAGATTTTAAAAATCAACTAATGTAATTAAATTAGCATAGAATATCTTGTTTCATCATAAAATAAATGAGATTCTAACACACAATTCTGGAGGTAAGTTGAAAAACATACTTCTGCATAATCTCAGGGAAGCAAGCAGTGTCCTTTTAGAAAGTAGTTTCATGATATTTTATCCAGTGATCACTGAGCGGTTATCAGATTCTATACTGAACACTTTATATAACTAATCTCAATTCTCACCCTTAAAACAATGCTAAGGGAGATATTAATTTGATTTGAAGTAGTTTATCCAAGACTTGAACCCAGCTCACTCTGAACTCCAAATCCATCATCTTTTTTTTTTTTGAGACAGTGGAGTGCCACGGCATCATCTCAGCTCACAGAATCTCAAATCCTTGGTCTCAACAGGCTGGGGGTGGTGGCACATGCCTATAATCTTAACACTCTGGGAGGCCGAGGTGGGTAAATTGCCTGAGCTCAAGAGTTTGAGGCCAACCTGAGCTAGACCAATACCCCATCTCTAAAAATAGCTCGGCTTTATAGCAGCCACCTATAGCCCCAGCTACTGAGGGCTTCTGAGGCAACAGAATCACTTGAGTCCAGGGAGTTTGAAGTTGCTGTGAGCTGTGACACTACAGCACTCAACCAAGGGCCTCAAAGTAAGACTGTATCTCAAAAAAAAAAAAAGTCCTTGGGTTCAACAGATCCTCTTGCCTCAGCCTCCTGAGTAGTTGGGGTTACAGGTGCCTGCCATAATGCACAGATTTTCTATTTTTAGTAGAGATGGAGTCTTGCTCTTGCTCAGGTTGGTCTTAAACTCCTGAGCTCAAGCAATCCACAAACCTTGGCCTCCCAGAGTGTATGAGCCACATCACACAACCAAAGCCCAACATCTTTTTTTTTTTGAGATGGAGTCTCACTATGTTGCCCTCAGTAGAATGCTGTGGCATCACCTCTCACAGCAACCTCTATCTGGCTCTTAGGCGTAAGTGATGCTTTTACCTCAGCCTCCCAAGTAGCTGGGACTACAGGTGCCTGCCACAATGCCTGGCTATTTTTTGTTGCAGTTGTCATTGTTGTTTGGCAGGCCCAGGCCAGGTTCAAATCCACCAGCCTGGGTGTAGTAGCTGGTGCTCTAACCACCGAGCATGGGTGCCAAGCCTAAAGACCAACATCTTAATACAATATAGAGCTTCAAAATCTTCATAATCTTTTACCCATTCATCATGTATCTGAAAATGTATAACAAGAACATAATAAAATAAAAACTACAGATAACAATGTAGACTGAAATATTTTTTATAAGAGAGAAAATAAGAGTAATCATTATATAATTATGAAGTCCATGTCCATAGAGAAAGATTTAAGGCACAATGTCAAGAACATAAAAATCACATGTATGGTAACATTACAGCCAGGTTAAAAAAAGAAAGAGGACCACACCTATGGAGGATATTGCAAGGGTACATGTCAAATCTACTAAGTATAGAATATAAATGTCTTAACACAATAATTAAGTAAATGAGGTGAAACCCTATATTAACTAATTTGATCTAAGCATTCCAAATTGTATATAAAATCAGCACTTTGTACCCCATAAATACATTAAGGTACACATGATCTATGTGCTTATGACTTAATAAAAAAAAAAGAAAGATGAAAGAAAACACAGGATGGGTTTGAGTACTTGTGTGGGCATATGAGAAAAGAATATATGAAATAGTTGTATTACAGTGATGGAACCCTTTAATTTATATACAGAAATTATATGCCCCAGTAGCATTTATTTCTTATACCAACAGCACTTTATTGAAATACAATTTACATGCAGTCGAATGTACAATCTTAAGCATACATCTGGATGGATTTTAACATATTGCAACCATCAAAGAGATCAAGATATGGAACATTCACATACACCTCACCCAAAAGTGTCCTTGTGACCCCTGCCGCAGGCCTTCCTTTTTGAGGACTCCCCATCTCACACTCTCCCGCCCACAAATATGTGTCCTAAGGTGCCTCAGTCACTGTTTACACAGAGCTCAGTGACAGGGCCACATGGGAGGCCTGGATATCTGCTCTTAACACTTAGCAGGCCCAAGAAATAACACCACATCTCCTAGTCTATGTCCTGAAATGAAAAGGCGAATGCGTCCAAATGCTAGGATGGTTTCTGAGCTGCGGCACGGCTGACACCAGGAGCACACACTGCTTCAGAGTGCAAGGACGTGAGCTGCGGAAGGGCTTAGGCAAGAGAAAAAACAAATTAATTAACCTGTCAAATCCGTCCTCCCACACGGCATGAATGCTGTAGATTCTTAAGTAATGAAGTATCCTGCACAATAGAACCACGCAGCAATCCTCTCACTTTTCTTTTTCTTGTATTTTATGATGCAGATGAACTCAATTTTTTTTGTACTCGTTAAATATATTTATATTTTACTTGGGTCACATTTACTTTAGATCACTGCTCTCAACAGAGTTCAAATGATATGAAAATCTCAATAAAAACAAAGTGATTTTGCTAACAAGAAAACAATGTTCAGTTATTTTCAGGAATAGCTAATGACTTATGGATTATGTATATATCACTCATTCCCATATCACTGGACCATCAACAACACTCAGACACAGACAGTTTTTCAATTTAGGGATCTTTGATATTTTCTGACTTTTCTGTCTTAAAAACATACCTTTATACATATATATATATTATCATTTTGTTGTTCTAAGGGTATGTTTGTCAAGGTAGGATGATAGAATACATTAGACGATATAACTAAGATACATACATGATATACATGAATATGGAAAATACATTTTTTTGGAGACAGTGTCTCAAGCTGTCACCCTGGGTAGAGTGCTGTGAGGTCATAGCTCACAGCAACCTCCAACTCTTGCTCTCAAGCAATCCTCTTGCCTTAGTTTTTCTATTTTTAGTAGAGATAAGGTCTCGCTTTTGCTCAGGCTGGTCTTGAACTCTCATGCTGTCCTCTACGGAAACCTTTCATAACTCTGGGACAGGCAAAAACAGCTCCATCACCTGGGTAGTTGTGAATAAAAACCAGTCATGTTGCACTAGAATGTTTATTATAGCTCAATTCACAATAGCCAAGACGTGGAATCAACCCAAATGACCATCAACACATGAATGGATTAATAAACTGTGGTACAAGTATACCATGGAACTCTATTCAGTCATAAAAAGACAGAGACTTTACATCTTTTGTATCTACCTGGATGGAGTTGAAGCACATTCTTCTTAACAAAGTATCACAAGAATGGAAAAGCAAGTATCCAATGTACTCAATACTAATACAAAACCTATACATAAATAACTATTGCCCACATGAAAGAAAAATATAATTAAATTCAAGTAGGGGAGGAAGGAGGAGGGAAAGGGAGAGGGGAGGACAGAGGGGGTTTGACAAGCTCTCACCTAAGGTGCACAGTGTAAGGACACAGCACACTCCCTAGGTGGAGGGCTCAACTACAACTTGAACTTTACTTACGAATGTAAAGTAGGCACAATGTAACCTAATCATTTGTACCCTTGTCTTTACATTTAAAAAACATTTAAAAAAAAAATCAATCATAGTCTTGGAGATTAAGAAAATCTGTGAAAATGTCTAATCCCTCCAGAAAGGTTCTTCTGTTTCAGCACTAAATTTCAAAGTGCCACACCTGCATTTTAATAAATACTATCCCAGAGCAGAACCTCTCAAATTGCAATGTGTATGCTAATCACCTGATTCTGAGTCAGTAGGCCTGGCAGAGGGCCAGAGATTCTGCATTTCTGACAGGCTCTGCTGATGCTGCTGATTCAAACTGGAAGCAAGCACCCTTTGAATCCTAACATCCTGGTCTATTCTTGGTCCTTTCCTGATGCTTATGAAAATGCACCCTCAGAAAGAAAAATTTTTTCTGTTTGTAGGGGGAGTGTGCACTGGTTTGCTTCTCTAAACATTCTGTAAAAATAATCATCTATATGTATGCAAAATAGTCTCGAAACTTAGGCCTACATGATAGTAAATTGATCTAACATTTTCTTCAATGATAACTTTAAGGTCAGCATCCTGGGAAACAAGCCAACCCTGGCTTGAAATCTGCTTACCTCTCCTTCCAGTACAGGTCAAGCCCTGTCCACAGCTTAACATCTATCTGTACCCACCCTCTTCTTAGCCCACCCATAGCCCTGGATTCCGTCAAGTTGCAATGTCATAGACAAAGCAACATTGTAGTAATACAGTAAAATAGAATGAGCTGAGAAGGGAGATGAGACCAAGAGAGGAGACAGAAGTGCGGAGGAGAAGCCATGTGAGGATGGAGACGGATTCAGACTGATGCGGCCACAGCCGAGAAACGTCTAGAACCACCAGAAGCTAGAAGAGACAAGAACCTGAATCGCACCTGGATTTTTGGCCTTCTAGCCTCTAGGATTACAAGAAAATAAGTTTCTGTGCTGTTGTAATCATCAAGTTTCATGGTCATTTGTTAACAGCAGCCTCAAGAAATTGACACAACAGGCATGGACTAGATGCAGACAATCCATAGATGAAACACCACCAATGGATACGTGACTGAAAGGCGATTACCTTCATGTCTCAGTCTGTTCTCAAATACCTCAGACTGAGTAATTTATAAATAATAGCAATTCATTTCTCACAACTCTGGAGGCCGAGAAGTGCAAACGAAGGCACGAGCAGACTTGGTGTCCAGCGAGGACGTGCTCTCTGCTTCCAGGATAGTGACGTCTTCACAAGGCAGGACAAAGGGACGAACACCCTCATCTTCACATGGCAGGTGCAGGCAGCTCACTAAAGCTACTTTTATAAGGGCGTTAATCCCACTCGCAGGAGTGGAGCCCTCACAACCCCATCACTTCCCAGAGGCTGGCCTTCTAATAGGTTCCAGCATATGAAGTTTGGAGGGATGCGTGCATTCAAACCATAGTACTTCATTTAGAAAAAAGGTAAATTAAAACAAAATTCAATCTTTTTTTTTTTTTTTGCAAAGAAACAGCATTTATTTTGAAGTCTTAGTGTTTGTGTTTGACTTTATGAAGGGAGTCTCTAACAAGTTATTTGTTTTCAATTCACTGCCGCACTGAGAATTAGCACATGATCCTTCTCATCTCCGGGACTCTCTTTGCCTCTGCGTAAGTGTAAGACTATGAAGATACAGCGGGTCCTCCGCCCACCCTTCAGTAACTGGGAAGAGAAGGGCAACTGCCCAGAGGAAAATGCAAGGCAAGAGAGATGCAGACTTTAGCCAAATCTTCATAAACAATGATTAATTAAGAGAGATGGAGACAGGACTGGGTTCTGTCCCTGTTAGGCCGAGGTGTGCAGGGCTTTTTGAAATAGTCCTAAATCCCTCCACAAAATGAAGTCTTTTCTGCCTGATGGATTACAGTTATCTTACAGATTAACAACATGCAGAGTTGACAAGGGTTAGGCAGATTCTCTATGTGTAAAAGTATAAACAGGCAGAATCTTTCTGTTAATTAATTTGGAAATATCTGTCAAAATATTAAACATTCAGTCTTTTACTTCCATATCTAGGAATTTAACCTAATATTAGCACAAGATCAAAATAAGGGGATACTAAGATGGTGATTATAGTTTATTCATCTGCCACAAGTGTCCATTAGCAGAGGATTGGTTACAAAAATGATGATACAGTCGAAGAATACTATAGAGCCATTACGTAAAATCGAATAGATCTACATGACTGACAGGAAAGGAAGTTAAAAATGTATTAAGGTGGAAGGAAAGGAAACAAGATAGAGGACAGAATGTCATCATTTATGCCGTTTATCCACATGGATGCAGGGAGGTACTTCTTACATTCAGTGTTTTCACAATGAACGCCGGAGGCAGAGATGGCTCGCTGCCCACCAGAATGTCACCGTTCCTCTTCCATACAGCAGCTTTGTCACTGAAAGGCAGCTGCCTTGCCAGGGACTTGCCCTCCCACCCTCTCAACCTGGATTCAATTAGGCCCATGAGACTAATTGAATGCCAACGAGAGGTGAGCAGAAATGATACGTTACTTCTGAGCCAGGGTATTTAAGAACAGGCGTGTCTTCACCACTCTTCCATCCTGCAAGCTGCAAGGGGACAGCTCTGAGTCTAAGGGATGGCAGACCCACGAGAGAGAAACAGAAGAGTCCCTGATGCACTCTGAGGAAAGTGGCTTTGTGACCAGGGATAGTGTGTTGGAGTATATTAATCCTTTGGCATGTGGGTGTTGGGTACAGCAGCAGATGTTACCTGAACTTGTAGGCGTGCATTTGTTTTATGATATTTTATATGCTTTTTTTAAAAAGAGGAAAAAGGAGGGAGACAGTGAAAAAGCAAACTTCCAACTGCTGACTGTCCCTGACCCCCAAGAATTACAAAAAACATGGGTCTTTTTTTTTTTTTTTTATAGAGACAGAGTCTCACTTTATTTCCCTCAGTAGAGTGCCATGGCATCACTACTCAGCAACCTCCAACTCCTGGGCTAAGGCGATTATCTTGCCTCAGCCTCCCAAGTAGCTGGGATGACAGGCGCCTGCCACAACACCCAGCTAATTTTTTGTTGCATCTTGGCCAGAGCTGAGTTCAATCTCGCCACCCTTGGTATATGGGGCTGGCACCCTACCCACTGAGCCACAGGCACCGCCCAAAAACAAGGGTCTTGATTAACACACGTTCAAATCAGTATGCTGTCTCTTGAGTTTCATCCCCTAACCTAAGGAATCAGTATTACTGTATTGCAAGAAGGCAACTGGCAGCATCCCATGAATGTAAGACCGCAGTAATGTCAGAAAGGCTATTTAAGTACCCACAAAACTTACATTAAGATATTCAGCCTTTCATTGTCATCTTGAGTCACAAACGGAATAAAACAACTGACAGGCAGAGCCTGCAGGTGAACGTTTCATAACCTTCTTTCTTTAGTAGGAAAAAAAGCAAGCAAGCATAGTATATATAATGCTGCGAGTTAGGATTCAGAAACTCTTCTTTCAAACTACTTCCTCTCCTCACTATTAACAAAGTTTAAAGCTCTTATTGTGATTTAACTTTAGTAAAATTAGGGCAATAATTTACACTTGAATTCAAACCCTGAAAGGATCTGTATGCATATACAGGGAGCACATGTGTGTTTTAAGTATGCAAAGGGAAATTTGATGAACAAGTTATCCTCTCCTCGGTAGCAAATATACAGTAGCCCTTGCCTTTGAGAATATAGTATGTATATGATATACTCTATGTGTACATGTTATAAAATATTATACAAGCATGAATTTTATCTCAATCAGAAAGAATAATACAAAAAAGTGAATTTACTTTATTTTATTGAGTTATTTATTTTTAAGATGGAATTTCACTCTGTTGCCCTGGGTAGAGTTCATGGGGTCATAAGTCACAGCAACATCAAACTCTTAGGCTCAAGCAGTCCTCTTGCCTCAGCCTCCCAAGTAGCTGGGACTATAGGCATGTGCCACAATGCCTAACTAACTTTTCCCTTTTATTTTATTTTTTGAAATGGGGTCTCACTCTCGCTCAGGCTGGTCTTGAACTCCTGAGCTGAAGTACCTGACTCAGACTCTCAGAGTACTAGGATTACAAGCATGAGCCACAGCACCAGGCCAGTGAATTTATTTTAAAGGCATACTTCTCTGTTTAATTCTGTTTAACTTTTCTCCCATCTTGAAGAAACAAGTTCCAAGTAAATTAGAATAATGAGAGAGACAAAGACATTTGCTTTAATCACCTCTCCTAGCCTGTGATCCAAGGAAAATAAATTATTATAAACATTCTCAAGGCAGAAACAAAAAAAGTGGGAGCATACCAATAAGCTCGTCCATAAAAGCCATCTCAGAATCAAGTAATTGCTTTAGCTCTCAAAGTATTTGTCTTGCTGGCTTCCAAATACATGGAAGACACTCTTAGAAAGGCTGCTGATTCTCACCGGCCCGCTGAGGGAAGTGCTCCTCTTCTACTGTTATTTAGCCATCTGTTACCAGCTCATGCATCTAACTTGAAGCCTTCAGACTTACTTAACATTTTTCCTTAGGAATATGAATTTCATAATCTGGATTCTTATTTTTTTTTTTTTGAGACAGAGCCTCAAGCTATCCCCCCCTGGGTAGAGTGCCATGGCATCACAGCTCACAGCAACCTCCAACTCCTGGGCTCAAGCGAGTCTCCTGCCTCCGCCTCCCAAGTAGCTGGGACCACAGGCGCCCGCCACAACGCCCAGTCATTTTTT
>CAUYQV010114955.1:0-12544 GCA_963574575.1 Galagoides demidoff
CAGGCACCCGCCACAACGCCCGGCCATTTTTTGGTTGCAGCCATCATTGTTGTTTGGCGGGCCCGGGCTGGGGATTCGAACCCGCCACCTTAGGTGTACGTGGCTGGCGCCTTAGCCGATTGAGCCACAGGCGCTGAGCCAGCTGACATTTTCTAAGTTCATTCCAAGGGTTGTATTAACAGAGGACCCTGAGATAAGAAAATAGCAGCAGCATTATTAGCTTTCATAAAGCAATGGCAATTAAAGCTTGTGGTGCTGCGTATTCATATGATAAAAAGCAGAGCACTGAGATAATTGTTCAAATAACTCAGGCCTAAAATACATTCACCCAAAATAGCTAGATGGTTGAGGCAGATGTGTTATTTTGGTTTAAATTGTCTGAATCACTGAATTAATTCTTCTATTTAATCTAAATAAACATATTGAAGCTAGGAGGAATTTTTAGGTTAGCAAGGAAGGTCTCTAGATTTTTCTATGATTATTTGTAGCTCTCACCATAATTGCAGTGCAGTCAAAAAACAAAAGTCAGATCCAATCTGCAGGCTTTCTGCAAAGAACCACCCAGGAATGTTTGGGGATTTTTGTGTAACTAGCTCCTGGAAGAGCTGATTTCAGGACTATAGCAGTTAAATTCTTGAGCTCCTTCAGACTCCTCAGATTTTTTTCTACTACGTGAAAATAACTTCTAATTATAAGGAGTTCAAGAATTGAGTTACTTAATAGAGTGCTCTTATATCTGGATTAAGGTGTCAAAACACCAGAAAGCCATGCAAGACCTGACTGGATGGTAGGAAAGGATGATGCCTAAGAATCAGAAGTCATTGTACCTGAAGAATAAAAACAGGTAATATGAAAAGGAACTGGCCTCCTAACAGCCAGACCTTGTTTATTGCTTATCTGCTGGAGATGGGTCACTATAAAATATAGGTTATAAGGACTAGGCATTTCATATTTTATTCAAAGATCCAATTCAACTTTTCTCTTTTATTGTTTGGGATTCATTGAGGGTACAAAGAATTAGGTTACACTGATTGCATTTGTTAAAGTCCCTCTGATAATTGTGTCCTGCTCCCAAGAGATGTGCCATACACCATGACCCTTCATCCGTCTTCCTCCTCCCCCTCCCTACTTGCTCATTCCCCTCCCCTCCCCTGTATTAGCTCATCTACTGCCTTCATATCAGAACTGAATACATTGGATTCTTGCTTCTCCAATCTTGTGATGCTTTACTAAGAACAATGTGTTCCACCTCCATCCAGGTTAATACAAAAGATCTAGTCTCCATCTTTTTTAGTGGCTGAATAGTATTCCAAGGTATACATATACCACAGCTTCTTAATCCATTCCTGAGTTGGTGGGCATTTAGGCTGTTTCCACATTTTGCCGATTGTAAATTGAGAACTTAACTTTTTTTATTTAGAGGAGGTTATGTTTATTCAATGAGAGAATTTGTTTTTATATCATAGTGGAATAATAAATCTTGAGAGAGAGATCAGCATGGATTTGGGAGGGACCCTGGGTAACCTCAAAATGAGAAGAATAGTAACAGCCCCTGCTTCATGGGGCTGGGGCTGTGATGAAAAATGAACTTTATAATCCCTGCATAGTCTCCCAGCACTGAGCTGGGCACATGCAAAATATTCATCATAGCTTGGCTGTCAGTATTGTAATTATCAAAGTTATTATGAGACATTTAAAATACATCCAAAGTTTTCTATCTAAAGGCTAAGGGTTGGTCTCTAATCAGTGGTTCTCAAACTTCCTAATCCTGCAACCCTTTAATATAGTTCCTCATGTTTTGGTGACCCCAAACATGAGGAGTGGTGTCCTGGTTCCTAAAACCTTCGGAAATATGTGTTTTCCAATGGTCTTAGGCAACCCCTGTAAAAGGGGAAAAGGTTATTCGACCCCCAAAGGGGTCTTGACCCACAGGATGAAAACCACTGCTCTGAATGCTATAGTTTTTCATACTTTATAAGTTAAATTATTAAAAGTGAAAGAGATTCAGATTTAAATTTAATAAATTTAGGAGTACCTTTAGAAGCATTGTTTCTTGGACTCATTTCTTCTTTGCAAACACAAGGCTGGTTTCTCTGATCCAAAGGTGGCCACCTGTCATTACTACTTTATCTTGTCAAGCCTACAGGTGATATAGCCCTGATCCCAACCACTGCAATCCAGAGAATTGTCCTTGCAGTGGGCTCCTTTGCCTCTCTTGTTCAAATCCCAGTATTTACGGTCTGAGTACGAGAGTGATTGAGGAAGCATGGCGGTGTTTGATTTACTAATCAATCTTTCACAGATGTGTGGACAACCAAATTTCAGTCTAAGAGAACATAACAGCTGGCACACCCTTGAAACTACGTGTCCCTCTCTCACAATCTTTTGCCCTCTGTTTTATTTTTTCTAGGTTCTTCTTCTCCCTGCTCCTTCCTATTTTTTGTGTTTTAAGTAAATAATTGATTTGAATATTTCTGTCTGCAATAGCTACACTGTGCAAGATGTAAAGTAAGGTCTTCTTTGTGTGTTGACTTCCCACATCTCTGGCCCAGGTGCATCACCAGCCAAACACAGAAAAAAGGTCATCTCCCCGAGGAATAAAGGCATTACTTTATTTCTGGTCTGGCATATACTACTGCCTGAAAACTAGCTGTGGGCACACCATATATGTTTCTGCACAGAATGGAAGCTTGCCACTTCAGCCAGGGCTTTGCTTTAGAGAACATTGTTTTCTGGAGTCTGGCCAGCCTTAGAAAATTTACCCAGACGATCCAGGAAACACTGAACCTTTTCCATTTATGGACATTTTCCTTTACCAGTTATGAACAAAGAGAAGCTAAAAAAATTTTTTTCCTGACTGCTATGTTTTACATTTAAAATTTTAATGTGAATTCTGGCATAATTAGAGCTATCTGGGAAGATTTTTAAAGGGCAGGGAATTGGGACCAGCAGCCCTGTCTATTGCTGGCATGTTAACAGCCTGTGCTTCAGTTTTATCATTAAGTGAGTTGGAAAGCGGGTGACATGCCAAACATTCCTTCTGAAAGCTAACTAAGGTAATGATGGAATTCAAGGCAAAAATCAACATGTTACTTGTAATTCTATTTTAGGGATTGGGGTGGAGAGATGACCATTCTGTGAAATGATTTACACAGCATTATAAAAGGAAAAGTCCCCTAGGTAACGATTAAGCTGCAAATGTAACAATGAAGAAAGGGGACTTCCAGGGCATTGGCCTTCCTGGCCACACCCTGTGGGAATGCCCCAGTGCCTTTCCTGCTCTATGGTTGGAGAACTTTGGTGTAGAACATGATCCCCACTGGTACTAGGGGTTACACTCTAGGTGAACATGACAATTTGGGGGAGGATCAGATGAAAGTATAGGGTCAACTTTCTAGAATAAAAGTTTGAGTTTGAAATTTGTGCCCTTAAGCAAACATTTTAAAAAGGCATCTCTTACTCTTTGCAAATTGCCAAGACAGACAAGTTTCCAGAAGAGGGGGGGTCCTCTTGCACTTCGTGGGTGGTATCTCTGCCTAAAGGCCTGAACTGGCAGTTTAGAACTAATCAGAACCAGCAGAGATGTCAGGGCAAGACTCTGAGCTATGGCTTTGTGGCTTTGTCAGAGCTTATGGAGACACTGGTATGTTTCCAGTGGTGGCTTTGAGTTTTCACATTTGAATTGAAGTATCATAATTATCAATTAGGTTTGACAATTTTGAGATTTTTTTTTCTTTTTTGCACCAGTTTATTGAGGTTTAATTTATGTATAATCAAATTTTCTGATCTTAAGCATATAATTTGATTATTTTTGATCATGATCATATTTTAGAATACAGTAGAACTTCTGTAAGTTGACCACCAAGCAAATGTAACAAACTGGTCAAGATACAGAGGTGGTCAACACAGGAAACGCAGCCTACTGTACTGATAGGCACATGTGGTACATGTCCAGCCTATGAAAATTAGATCAATTTAAGAGGTGGTAAACTATGGAGATTCTACTATATTTCTCTTCTCTTTTTTTTCTTTTCTTTTCTTTTTTTTATTTTGTCACCTAGGCTAGAGTTTAGGGGCATGATCATAGCTCACTGCAATCTAATACTCCTAGGCTCCCATAATCCTCCTGCCTCAGCCGCTTGAATAGCTGGACCTCAGGTGTATGCCAGCACACCCCATTAATTTTTCTTATTTTTTGTAGACATGGGGTCTTTGTAAAATGTTGGCCAGGCTGGTCTTTAACTCCTGATCTCAGGTGCTCTTCTAGCCTCAATCCCCCAAGTGCTGGGATTACAGGTGTCAGCCATAGCACCCAGCCAGAATGTGTCTTTCATCCCCTACAAGTATCCTTATGTCCCACTCCAGTTAGTCCCTACCCCTGGCAAACCCCTTGTTTTGTAGTTTTGCCTTTTCTAGAATTTCATGAAGTCACACAGAAACTGATCTTTTGCACCTGGCTCCTCTCACTTAGCACTATGCTTTGGGATTCATTCATGTTGTACATGTACTGGTAGTTTATTCCTATTTTATTACTAAAGTAGTATCAAGTTGATTTTTGTCTGGATTTAGAAAAATATATTTGGGCCCTGTGAAAAAGCAAACAGATTTTTGTTGCCCTTTTGAAAAGCAGGTCTTAATTTAAGGTAATCTAAGCATATATTTGAATCCTTCTTGCCTTTACCTGTTCCCTGAAATATAAGATCCCACCCTACCTTGAAGCAAAATTTTAAACGCAAAAATTCTGAAACACTAGGCAAGAAAATATGGATGTGGAGAGGATTTCCAGATAAATAGCAAAACTAATTAACAATTTCCAAGTAAGTATCAGTAATCTGGATGTAAACCTGGATTGGACCAAAAATTCCATAGAAGTTTACATTATGAGGCCAGGTGCAGTGGCTCACATCTGTAATCCTAGCACTCTGGGAGGCTAAGGCACCTGAACTGCCTGAGTTCACAGGTTTGAAACCAGTCTGAACCAGAGCAAGACCCCCGCCTCCAGAAATAGCTGGGCATTGTGGTGGGCACCTGTAGTCCAACCTACTTGGGAGGCTGAGGCAAGAGAATTGCTTGAGCCCAAGAATTTGAGGTTGCTGTGAGCTATGATGCCACCACACTCTACCAACGGTGACAAAGTAAGACTCTGTCTCAAAAAAAAAAAAAAAGATGTTTATAATTACAACTCAATAATCAATTAGTAGAAGGGTAGAAGTAAAAAACTCCCATCTTTTAGTAATTATAATATGGAAAAAACTGGTGCTTAGTTGGTGATAATAGTAATAACGGCAGTAACAATAATTATTATTACAGCTGCACATGTATAGCGCATATTATGTGCCTGGTGCCATTTTGAGCACTAGAAATGTTGTTCACTCATTTGATCTTCTCAACAACCCTACTAGGTAAATGTTCTATTATTATCCCCATTTTACAGATGAACAAATGAAGGATCAGAGAAAACTAAGTAATCTGCCTTGATGAAGGGTGAAGCCAAGATTTGGCCTTGGGAATCTGCTCCAGAGCTTGGACCACACCGGAGCATTTGTAACCCCAGCAATGCACAGAGAAGAATCCTAAAATTGGTAAAGGGGTATGACATTGTCCCTGA
The DNA here is from genome assembly GCA_963574575.1 of Galagoides demidoff. Lineage (NCBI taxonomy): Eukaryota > Metazoa > Chordata > Mammalia > Primates > Galagidae > Galagoides > Galagoides demidoff. The sequence continues at coordinate 5,609 of CAUYQV010114955.1, forward strand.
GTGAGGTAAAGGATGAAGAGATCTGAGCCAGACAGGTTTTGTAGATGTGTGAAAAAGGTCAGAACAAGGCAATAAGTGGTGGGATCTGAGAAAAATTGCATAGTGCCTGCCTTTAAGGAATTTACATTTTTAAATAGTGTTTAAAATCCTGTCCTGTTCACATAAATGTGACTGCTGGTTGATATGGTACCCAGGAACCTGCTGCCCATTTGCTGCCCCTGGTCCAGGTGCCTTCTGGGGGTCCTTTCAGAGCTAACATCTTGGAACAATTGAAGTATTTGTTTAGAGTCCTTTGTGACTTGGCTTTATTGATGTATGTCAGTTGCCTATCGTCTGACTGGGTTGTGATGGTCATGGATAGATAACCTTTGACTGCATGTTGAACTGTTTCGTGAATTTGATTTTATATGGTGCTTTTTAATCTGACCTAACAAAGAATTAGGGATGTTGGAGCCAGATTGCCTGGTTTTGAATCTTGGCTTTGCTACTGTCTGGAGCAGAGTAAGATCAGATATAACCAGGTCCATGCACATTTGTGTTTTTCTACAAGGTCAGACAGTTATAGGTGCTTATTTAATCATAAAAGCCAAGAGCTTGGCTTGGTGCCTGTGGCTCAAGTGGCTAAGGCACCAGCCACATACACCTAAGGTGGCAGGTTCGAATCCAGCCCAGGCCCGCCAAACAACAATGACGGCTACACCAAAAAATAGCCGGGTGTTGTGGTGGGCGCCTATAGTCCCAGCTACTTCGGAGGCAGAGGCAGGAGACCCACTTGAGCCCAGGAGTTGGAGGTTGCTGTGAGCTGTGATGCCATAGCACTCTACCCAGGGGGATAGCTTGAGGTTCTGTCTCAAAAAAAAAAAAAAAAGCCAAGAGCTACATGGAGTTCCCAAGACGGAAATTCTTGTTAGCACCACTCATTCCTTGATAAGTCATGGCCATGGGCACACAGGCTCAAGCCCATCCACAAGTCAATTAATACTATAAATCATCTATGTAACAGTAACACTTAACACAAGAGTAAAAAGTGCTCAGGAGTTCAAGACTAGCCCGAGCAAGAGCAGTATCTCTACTAAAAATAGAAAAATCAGTCAGGCGTGGTGGTGTACCTGTACAACCAGCTACTCAGGAGGCTGAAGTGGGGGGATCCTTGAGCCCAGGAGTTTGAGGTTGAATGAGGTACGATCATGCTCCTGTGTGATATACTATATGCTATAGCTGGGGTGACAGAGTGACACTGTTTCAAAAAAAGAAAATAAGGAGAGAAAAAGGGATGCAAAGGGATTAACAAATCAGTCCCAGGACAGTGACATGGACAAGGAGAGTGTCCTGCACTGATCCCAATAGTTGTCAATATATGGCAAGAAAAAATCCTTAATTTTCCCTGCAGAGACTTGGCGTGGCAGATGCAGAGCACCGATCACAAGTGGCAATAGGATGTTCTCCAGTGAGATGGTTGCGTTGTACTGGCTAAATCCCTCTCTTATAGTCCTCAGTCCTCTGGTTAGCACCGATAATAAAGGTGCTTACACCCTGGTCTTGTTGGATGTAGTCTCTACTGATTAGTTGAACATCTCGTCTCCTTAACAATCATGCCTTTTAAAATGCAAGATGGAGTCTGTCTCTAATTGGTGCTACTGATGTCAAGGGTGCTCTATGCAGCCACTTACCAGCAGTGGGACTCTGAGCAAATTACTTGATGTCTGCAAGCCTGTGTTCTCTCATCTGTAGAATCCCTAATTTATAGGGCTGTTTTGAAGATTAAAAAGTTAATATGTATAAAGGATTGATAGTAGTGATGGACAAATAGCACTATGGATGTGCTTGCTGCTATTGGTATCACTGTCTAAAAGTGATGGCAGATGCAAATATTATCTGTTCTAACTTTTGAGATATAATAAAGTGCACTGAAATGAAATTTGCCTCTAAGGCTTTATTTTGTAGAGCCCCGTTCCTTATTCCTGCAAGCCTGGGGTGAACTGCACAACATGGATGGAACTCAGGAACAGGATCCCAGCCTCCACAAGGCACCAACTACCAGGAGGGAAAATTCTAAATTTAGAGATCTAGTCTCTGTGAACTGAAAGATTAGTAGTGACTGAATGCTCTGAATTTTGAGAGACAAGAGTATTTATGCCCTTTGTTTGAATCCTAGGCAGAGTAGAAGAGAAGCCTGGGATAAGGAAGTTGGAGTTTCCTTTTTCTTCCTCATTTTTTGTTGCTGGAGTTTCTAGAGGAAGTGTTATTTAATAGCTAGTTAGCAGCGACCTTTCTTGCCCCTGTGGTTCTTGGGCACTGCATTCAGATTTCAGTTATTCCTACCACCAGGTTCATGCTCCCAGTTCTGGCAAATCCATCCCTGGCCACCCTGATCAGCCCACACTGGTCTCCATAACATGCATAAACTAAATTTCTTACACACTGTGGCCATTGTGTATGCTCGTATTGTTTGTTAGTTATCTTACGTTGTCATCTATTGAACAATCTAGAGAACATTCAGTCAGTCAGCAAACACCTTTGTTGGGGACCCTTGTGGGCCTTGATAATGGGAAGCAGGAGTGGTTGTTTTGGACAGATTGTCTATATTTAAGCCCCTGGCTTAAATCACTCAGCAGCAAACGAAGCCTTCTCCTTGACAGCTGCATCTTTGAATCATGACATCAGCTTCACCAGGGTTAGGGATAATGTAGGTTATACCAAGACCCACAGTTGCCCTAGCACAGTGGATGATACTCACTGTTGGTGTCAACAACCATTTTCCATCTGGGCCCACAGAGAATGGAACAAGAAGTAAGTTCCACCATGCACAGTGTACCCACTCTAGATCCTTTTGTTCAATTCAACCAAATATTTATTAACCACCACCAGCAAGCTAGATACTGAGCTAGTTGTCAGGAATACAAAGTGACACCTGGGCTTCAGAGGGAAGCTGGGCAGTCAACAGGTAACTTAAGGAAGAGCTGGCCCAGGTGATCAGGAGGTTCTAGGAATCCTTGGTCCTGCCTGGTGGTTGTGAGGGAAAGAATGAGGTTCAGTATTTGAGAGAGAGGCTGACCCTAAGTCAGAGGTGGAGAGGACCCCGACATGACTCTCAGACTCAATTGTCTTCCTTGATGTCTCTTAGGCCAAAGCTGATCAGGGCATATTTGAGAGTTAGCGTAGCTGAGGCTGGGCCTTCGGGTTTGAGGAAGGTGCTGGCTGCTAGCCGCCTTTATGAATTCTGTCCTAGACCACACTAGGAGAGAAGGAGGGATCTGGGGGATCTGGCACATTCCATGGGAAGGATCCCAGGGCCGCAGCCTCTGCGCCACGCCCTTGGCCCGGGCCAGGTGTGCGCCCTCCTCGGGGCAGGCGGAGCGGCGGCTGGGGCAGTCCACAGCTCGGCGTGTGCTGTGTGTTTGTCTGCCCCCGGAGGGCTGGGTCCTCCTTATTCACAGGTGAGTCACACCCTGAAACACGGGCTCTCTTCCTGTCAGGACTGAGTCAGGTAGAAGAGTCGATAAAACCACCTGATCAAGGAAAGAAAGGCACTGCGGAGCGCAGAGTGAGAACCCCGGGCGCCGCGCAGCGACCCCACAGCGGAGCACCGTGGCCCGCCATGCCAGCGCTCCGGCTGAGCTGCTGGCTCTGCTTGGCGCTCCTGCTGCCTGCGGCGCGGGCCACCTCCGGGAGGGAAGGTGAGTCGGCTTCCTCGCGTCTCAACCCTGGGCTGTGAACTTGCCTTTCTTTGCAGACTGTGATGGCTGAACGCACCTCTGAAGACCCCCACTTTGTCCACAACCTCTTTAGAGCTCCCTTCCCCTCCCCTGTCTAGGGGTTCTCCAGAGACTGGTTTAAAATAAGTGTAATAGTAGAAAGCTATCTGATTTTTAAGATGTGAAGCTGATGGATTGTGCCAAACCACGGTTTTCCTTACTTTAAACATGTTCCTTCTTGAGTTCCTGTTTAATCAGCAATACTTGGGTATATACATTCTTCTCCCAGCCTATGTTTTTATTAAAGGATTTGGGGGAGAGTATTTTCCATTAGTGTGAACACCACAAAGATCAAAAAAGAACCTCTCCAATAATCCTTCTGTAATTCATGTTTCATCTTTGGGATGGAACATGAGCCTAAGAGTATTAGCAAAACTCTTAACTTTGCATAATGTTACTTTTTGTAGTGTTTTCGTGTAATTTTCATTCAACAAGCATTGGGGGGCCCCTACTGATGTATCACTTCATCTTATCCAGGGCACTCAGTGGCTGTCATGTGCGAGAACTTCAAGTAAGCACAACTTTCTGAGAACCTAGCAACTGTTTACTGTGTGCATATGTCAGCTATGACAACACATAGCGGGGGTTTTCCTTGTCGCTTAGTTCTATAGATATTTGCCTGTATAATTACCCTGAATTTTTATGCCTTTATTGCTTCTGCACCTGATGGCATTTTAATAATCATTTCAGTCAAGGCCAAGAGCCATTTTCACACATGTTCGTGCACGAGTATGAGACAGTGCTCACATGCACAGGGAATTGTATTAGACATTCCGTCTGTTATTGTGTAGTCTAGGGGTGCTGGCCTGAATTGGGTTTGAATGGCATGAATAATATTTGAGCATGTGTTGGAATGCATTCCTATAGACCTTTTTCCTAAAATAGTCTTGGAAGTAGCTTTCAAGCCATCATCTCTGACTATCATTTTAAAAACCAAGTCTGAGTGCCACCAAAAAAAAAAAAAAAAGGGTAACTATGAAATAATGGATATATTAATTTGCTTGACTATAGTAATAATTTCACTATACATAGTATAGCAAAACATAATGTTGTATCCTTTAGATATATACAAACTAAAAACAGTTTTTAAAAAAAAAGTATGGAAGGCTGTGTTGATCAGTTTGATGGAAGTATTTTGGTTTGCATGCGAAAACCCCACACTGTACCCCAGAAATGCATTAATGTACATAGTTACCATTCAATAAAATTAAAAAAAAAAAAAGTATGAAGATTGTTGTGTAGGGTATGTTCCCTTAGGCTTAGGATAAGTAGTCTTAGCCTAATGTAAAACACCCTAAAAGTAAGACTCATCTTCAAATATCAGCATTAAAAGAGACTATTCATACTATGTAGAACAACTACTTAGAATCCCTTGATTTAAAAAAATGAGAAAATGGAAATGCGTTTGTTCAAGACCACACAGGCAGCTGTTGGCAGAGACAGAATTGGCACTTAATCCAGAGGTTCTTAGACTGGAACTTTTGTGACCATATTATAAAAGTAATAAGGGAACAAGATACATATTTTTTACTTGATAAGTAATTATTGAAGCATTTTTCTCCTTGTCGATGTGTGTCTTAGCATTAGGTAACACAAAATAAATATGTAAATAAATATGGAGGATGTTATCAGTAGTTTAACGAGATCAGACGTAAGATGGCAGAGCTGGGACCTTCACTGGTCCAAGATGGACTAGTTTCTGAGCAATCCATCTAGACCATGAAATCAGCAGCAGTGTTCAGTCTCATTTCCCAGCTTTCCCGTTGGAGACAGACTGCTTAAAGGTTTACAGTCTGCCCTCAAAGGAGTTCTTTTGGAGGTTCAATGGGAATGTGAAAAGTTTAGTGTTAGGGGAGGGCGTGCATGCTTTCCCATTAACATCGGAATGTATTGGAAGTTGGACTGAAAGTAGGGTACTTGCCATGTCTGAGAAACTGACCACATATGAGGGTCCGATGGGCTGCCCGTGTGAGAGCCTAAAGCAGTGATGCTGCTTTCTGGTTGATCCCTTGCTACTGAAATTACGGCATGGATAGAATCAGCAAGACTTTCAAGGTTGATCTAAGCCAAACCACAGGCTTTGGGGTCAGCCTGACCTGGATTTGAATTTTAGCTCATTAAAGTTGTGCTCATTCATTTATTAGTTCCTTCTTAATAAACTTTCAGGCTCCTGACCTGCTTGGAGTTTGCTTCTTCGTCAGTTAAATGGAGATAATAGTACTGTGCAAGCTTGTAGAGAAATGAAAAGATTATTATAAAGTACCTTAAAATGCTTGGCACCCTATTTCTTTAAAAAGTCTAAAGCCAACAGTACGGGTATAGTAAATCCAGGTGTCCAGATATCAGACATAAGAAAGACGAAGGCTCCCTGTCAGGAGCTTATAGGTCAATATAAGATAATAAGATAATGTGGCAGAAAGCTCCAGTGGTCTGGATCTCAATCCACAGTGGGGAGACATGGCCAGAGGAGGAGTGAGGAGATGGGAATGAGACTAGAACTGTAGCCACCATTCTGGATGTCAGACTATACCCTGTGGGCAAAGATGACCTGTGGATGGTTTGTAAGTAGGAGGGAGCATGATTGATTCATGTTGCAGAAAGGTCACTCTCAAGGGCTCCCAGGTCCCTGTAGAAATCCAAATGTGAGATGATGAAGGCTTTCGTCTTGGTGGAGGAAACAGATTACAGGGACGTTTAGAAGGGAAAATCTAAAGAATTTGCTGATCCAGGGAGTGTGTGGACGTGTGTTAGGGAATATGGGGAAACTGTGAAGAGTTCAGAATAGATCGAAGGGTTTGGGTTTGGTGAATGGGTTAAACAGCGATGCCATTTCAGGAACAAGGTTGGGTGGTGGGTGGAGAGGAGGGAATGAGTTCCTGTGGGGACCTATTGAATTTGAGATGTACGGCTCGGCGCCTGTGGCTCAATCGGCTAAGGCGCCAGCCACATACACCTAAGGTGGAGGGTTCGAATCCCCAGCCCGGGCCCGCCAAACAACGATGATGGCTGCAACCAAAAAATGGCTGGGCGTTGTGGCGGGCACCTGTGGTCCCAGCTCCTTGGGAGGCGGAGGCAGGAGACTCGCTTGAGCCCAGGAGTTGGAGGTTGCTATGAGCTGTGATGTCATGGCACTCTACCCAGGGGGATAGATTGAGGCTCCGTCTCAAAAAAAAAAAAAAAA
>CAUYQV010114956.1:0-10557 GCA_963574575.1 Galagoides demidoff
GGGCCCGCCAAACAACAATGATGGCTACAACCAAAAAATGGCCGGGTGTTGTGGCGGGCACCTGTGGTCCCAGCTACTTGGGAGGCTGAGGCAGGAGACTCGCTTGAGCCCAGGAGTTGGAGGTTGCTATGAGCTGTGATGCCATGGCGCTCTACCCAGGGGGATAGCTTGGGGCTCCGTCTCAAAAAAAAGTGGAATTAGATAACGGTGACCATGTTGACTGGTATTATTTGACATAGTAGTAAAAGTCCTAATTCATGTTATAAAAAATGACAGATATAGGGCAGCGCCTGTGGCTCAAAGGAGTAGAGTGCTGGCCCATGTGCCGGAGGTGGCAGGTTCAAACCTAGCCCTGGCAAAAACTGAGGGAAAAAAAAATTAAAAAGAATTAGAACAGAAGAAGATATGATCATCTAACTAAGAAAACCTAACATATAAAAACTATTGGAGCTAGGCTAGGCATGGTAGCTCATGCCTGCAATCCCAGCACTTTGGGAGGGTGAAGTAGATGGACTGCTTGAGGCCAAGAGTTATACTCTAGCTTGGGCAATATAGTGAAATCCCATTATTTCAAAAACAACAAAAATTTAGCCAGTCATGGGGGCATGCACTGGTAGTCCCAGCTATTTGGCAGGCTGAGGAAGGAGGATTACTTGAACCTGAGAGGTTGAAGTTGCAGTAGGCTACATTAACACCACTGTACTCCAGCCTGGGAGACAGAGCAAGTCTTAATTAATGTTATAAAAAAATGACAGGTATTTGTCTCAAAACACAACACACAAATAGACTATCAGAGCTAATAAAAGCCCAAGAAGGTTCCTGCTCTGAGACTAACTTACATATATACATTAATTATTTATATAACACTTACTATTTGCTAATAGTATTCTAGTAACTACATGTTAACGTATTTAAAATCTTTCTTTTTTTTAGACAGAGCCTCAAGCTATCCCCCTGGATAGAGTGCCATGGCATCACAGCTCACAGCAACCTCCAACTCCTGGGCTCAAGTGAGTCTCCTGCCTCAGCCTCCCAAGTAGCTGGGACTACAGGCGCCCGCCACAGCGCCAGCCATTTTTTGGTTGCAGCCATCATTGTTGTTTGGTGGGCCCAGGCTGGGGATTCGAACCCGCCACCTTAGGTCTATGTGGCTGGTGCTTTAGCCAATTGAGCCACAGGTGCTGAGCCTATTTAAAATCTTTCTAACAACCCTACAAGGTAGGTACATTTGCTGCCCACATCTTACACATGAGAATTAAGTTACTGGACCTAACTCATACATCTTAGCAAGTGATAGAGGCAGGGTTTGAATCTAGGCACTCTTAACTTCTTTCTATACCAGCAATACTTACCAGAACATGTGTAAGTACATTTCACAGAAGGCAGGCAAAAACCCCTAAACCTATAAAGAATTGAGGAACTAATCGGTAATATTATACAAGACCCAATAAAAGATAAAGAACATAAATAATTTAAAATACAGATATTCCATGCTCTTGGACAGAACAAATATGAAGATAACCAACTTTCTTCATAATAATTTATATAATTCCAATCAAAATTTTAAGAACTATATAAATGAACTTTAAAGTTGATATGGAAAGAAAGAAATTTCACATGTGGCCAAACCAACTGTTGACACAAAGAGTAAGGGAGTTCTCACCCTGAGATATTAAGATTGCTCAAGTCACAGAAATTAAAATACGGTGGAATTAGTCTAACAACAAATAGTCTAATAGCACAGAATTAAGAGAGTCATATATGCAAAATAATGTTGGGATATAAATCAAGGGGGAATATATACATTTATTCTATAGTATTGGCATGATAGCTCACTATATAAAAAATGTAGTAGGGCAGGGCTTGTGGCTCAGTGGGTAAGGCAATGGCCCCATATACAGAGGGTGGCGGGTTCAAACCCAGCCCCGGCCAAACTGCAACAAAAATGTAGCTGGGTGTTGTGGTGGGTGCCTGTAGTCCTAGCTACTTGGGAGGCGGAGGCAAGAGAATCACCTAAGCCCAGGAGTTGGTGGTTGCTGTGAACTCCAATAGCAACCTCCAAATCCTCGGCTTAGGTGCTGTGAGTTGTGATGCCACGGCATTCTATTGAGGGTGATAAAGCAAGACTCTATCTCCAAAAAAAATAAAAAGAAAAAGTAAAAAAAAGTAAAATTGTGTATCTCTATAATGACACATATGGAGGACTCATGATGGACTCAGATGGATCTCTGCATGGGGATGGTAAAATTATATAGTTAATTGAATATTATAGAGAAGAGTATCTTTGTGACTTGAGTGTAGGGAAACACTTCTTAAATAAAAGATGCACAAAGCAAGCGGGGCCTGGTGGCTCATACCTGTAATCCAAGGACTCTGGGAAGCTGAGGCAGGAGGAATGTTTGAACCCAGGAATTTGAAGTTGTAATGAGTTAGGCTGAGGCTGTGGCATTCTAGCCTGGGCAACAGAATGTGACGCTATCCTTTAAACAAAAAAAGGTAAAACATAAAGCACCTGACCAAAAAATGATGAATTCTATTTATAGAAAAATCCAGAGGCCTTAACCATATAATCACTTTATGCCATCATTTTGGCAAAAGAGAGCTGGATAACACAAACCATTAGTGATATCCCCATGGAAGTGGGATACTGGTGGGATGGTATACTGTAGTAATCATTCTGAAGAATAATCTGGAAGCACCACTTAGCCAAATTAACTATTTGCACATCTCATGACCCAGTGATCATACTTTTGGACATATATAGATAAGAAATTCTGAAGCCTCATTTGTGATAAGGAGTTAGAAACATTTTAGATTATCACTGGAGGAGAGGTAAATGTGCTGGAAGCACATTATAACTATTCATAGCGACACGAATGGATTTTAAAGGCCTAGCTCTAAATAAAAAAGTAGTACTATCAGTATCCCATTAATGCTATTTTGTGGGGGTGATTTGCAAAATGGAAGTCAGTGAACATCTCCAGGGACATATACAGTGAGTTGGGCTAATAAAGCTCAGGTCAGTAACTTTCTTCTGTGAGTATTTCTCTGGCTTCCATACATCCTTTTTATTTATTTCAGTTCCTAACACAGTGTCTGGCATATATGAGTGGCTTACTAAGTGTATTTGGAAGAATTAATGATAGAAGATGAAGGTCTGCAGTAGGTAACTACTATAAACATGTTTTATTTTATTCCAGCGAAAGAAAAACTCCCAAATTGTATTTAGGTGTCCATAAAGTTCACATGCAATCTAAGATGTAACTTTTTAAGTGTATGTGATAGAAAGAATCCGTAAAAAGGATTAGAAAGAAATACTTACAGCTCAGCACTGGTATCACAGTGGTTATGATGCCAGCCATATACACCGAGGCTGGTGGGTTCAAACCCAGCCGGGGCCAGCTAAACAATGACAACTGCAACAAGAACAAAAAGCCCGGTGTTGTGGCAGACACCTGTAGTCCCAACTACTTAGGAGGCTGAGGCAAGAGAATCACTGAAGCCCAAGAGTTGGACGTTGCTGTGAGCTGTGATGCCACAATACTCTACTGAGGATGACATGGTGAGACTTTATCTCCCAAAAAAAAAAAAAAAAAAAAGATTTTTATTGTTGTTAATTTTTAACATGCCCACCATCATTACTCATACAAAGGGTAATACGATTCTGTAGTTCTCAGAAAACATTTTTAAGCTGATTTTCAGTAATACCAGCAATCACATCAGTTATCTCAGCTACCAGGTATTCTAAAGATTGAGGTTTGGTTGAAGAAATATTAGTTTTCACACGTTCCCATAAAAAGAAATCCAATAGAATCAAATCTGGCAAACATGGAGGCCAAGAAAATGGTCCACCTCTTCCAATCCATCTGTTAGGGAATTTCTCATGCAGAAATCATCTAACATGCAAAGCAAAGTGACAAGGAGCATCATCTTCTTGAAATACTATATTCTCTATCAGTCCTAATTTTTCAAGCTGAGGAATAAAGTAATTTTGCAGCATTTCTAAATAGCTATCACCTCTAAAGAAGGGCCTTATGACTTGATTTTTTTTCCCGAAGCACAATACACATTAACTCTGGGAGAATCTCTTTCATGTTCAACATTCATGTGGATTTTCAGTTCCCCAAATATGACAATTATGCCTGTTGACTTTGCTACTAATTTGGAATGTTGCTTCATCAGAGAACATGAATTTACTCAAAAATGCATCATTGTTGCTAAGTTTTTCATTGAACTGGTAGCAGAAAGTTAGTCACACATGATAATCTTCTAACAACATTTGATGCACTTGAATTTTGTACACTTTCATGTGAAGTCTTGTCTGCAGAATCTTATGCATAGCAGATTTTGAAAAGATTCCCGTCTTAATGATGTTCTTGGACTTGCCTCAAAAGTTTCTTTTAAGGATGCCACAGTTTCTTCAGTATCACTGACAGAACCTGTTTCTTTAAATTTTTTCATCTACTTGGATATGGAATTCCTGTGTGATGCTTCTTTCTTGTAATGGGTTCTAAACCTTCTTTGGACAGCAGAGGTGGATTTTAGTTCAAACAACCAAAAACACAATTTACTTTCTCTTTTAATGAAGCCATAGGTCAACAGTGATTCTGAAAAATAAGTAATTTTTAAGTTAAATTTCTAAGGAAAAAACTGGATACATCAAGCTTTCTAATCCTTTTTATGAATTCTTTCTAATACATATACTTACAAAGGTAGAACTATTTTAAACTGTCCATGAACTTTATGCACATCTGTATTTTGGACAAAGACAGTAAGATAATTTTTAAAAGTAGGATCAACCCATATGATGCTACTACATCCACGTAAAAGAAACTGCTCATAACTTGACATCTTTCAGATGAAACATGAATGTAACTACTTGTACAAGTTTAGTCTATAATGCCATTACCTAGTTCAATCGGGAAAGAATAATCAGCCTCTGTCACAGACCTTAAGTCTTGATTTTATTGAGACAGGAGAAGCTACTGGCTTTTAATGGCTCTGTCCTTTCATATTTTTATTATTTTCATATCAACCAGATTGCACCTGCAAGATTAATTTGCTACATTTCAGCTGTTGTGTTACTCAGAGCATCTTAAATAGGCTCATTTTACTTTTTTACATCAGCAGTAAGACAGAAAAGGTCTATTTGAAGGCACATGTAAAGACAATTGCCATAACAGTGAGCCCATTACTGTTATTCCTTTACATTCTATGTAATTTTTCCATATCCAAACTAAATTAACCACACCTACTCTATATACTTCCATGTATAATTTACGTTTGAAGAATGATTGTTTTGCAATTTCAGAACAAAATAGCCTTATAATACTTATTCTTTAGTTTCTATTTTTTCAACTAAGCTTACCAAGGACAGGAAGAAATTTATTCCCATACTTGCTTTTATTTGTTCTTCTTTCCCATAGTATGAAAAGCAAGACAGAAAACATGTAGTTTTACAGCAGTGAGACCATGATGTTTAAATTTACTCTATCATCCTTAGAATTTTTTCAGATTATGAAGTAAAAAGATAATCAAAATACAGTTAGGCTGACCTCTGGTGGCCAGATGCTTCATCATTCAGTAACTGACAAAATGACAAAGAAGTCCCTGCTGATGTGATAGCCAAATAGAATACAATGAAGAAATGTTATTAGAAACTTCACAAAGCAATAAAGGTATCACATTCCCAAAGCATAAAAAAAGGTTGGTAATTAAAAGCCACAAAATAAGAATGCCACCAAATATTCATTTGTTCTAATTCCTACTTTAGCCAATTTTACATTAAAAATAAACCGTATAGGAAGGGGTTCTCCAAGTACAGAACAGGAAGGGGTTCTCCAAGTACAGAACAGCAGTGAGACAATTAAGTTTGGGAATTCATCCTAGAAAAAGTGCTACATACTTTATTGCTGAATATCATTATGGTTACCTTCCAAGTACTCCTCTAGGTAAGCTATACACCAATAACAGCACCTAGTCCACACTTCAGAATTTTTTCTAGGATGAGTTGAAGAACTTACACGGTAAGAAGAAAAAAAAGTATCTCTTAATAATTTATACTGATCACATGTTGTAATATTATTTTGGACAGATACAATTAAAAATTAATGTCCTGGCTTGGCGTCTGTGGCTCAAGTGGTTAAGGCACCAGCCACATACACCAGAGATGGCAGGTTCAAATCCAGCCCAGGCCTGCCAAACAATGACAACTGCAACCAGAAAAGAGCCGGGCATTGTGGTGGGCGCCTGTGGTCCCAGCGACTTAGTAGGCTGAGGCAAGAGAATTGCCGACGCTCAGGAGCTGGAGGTTGCTGTGAGCTGTGACGCCACAGCACTCTGCTAAGGGCAACAAAGTGAGACTCTGTCTCTTAAAAAAAAAAGATATTTATACATTGGCGTATTATATTAATAGCAACCTGTCTATACCTTAGTTTTCTCATTTTAAAAGTACACTGAAGTGTAGAGGAATGGACACCATGCTTACAGAGTTACTGATTCTTATCACATTAAAAGGAAACAGAGAGAACAGGACAGTCTCCTGGCATGCCAAGAGACGTTTTGTGACTTAGGGGCAATCCCCCATGTAACTCAGTGTTCTGGAATGAGATAAGATCGGTCACTCACTAGTAAGCATGTGTTGAACATTGATGCTTAGTATTTCTTCATGGGGGTTGTGGGGAAAGAACAGTGAGGAAAGAGCATGTGGCAGTTCTTACCCATGAAGCCCTCATATGTAATTACCTTAACTCTCCACACCTGCTGTGTATAACCTTAATAGCTGTTGAGGATGGGGGCTCAGGGCTACCTTGCATTTAAGGAGGTTAGCCCGCCTCCTGCAAGCTTGTACTGCTAATCTGTGTCACGCCTGGTTCTGGCCATCCAGACCAGGGCCTTAGGGGTCACAACACTGAAGGTATATTAAAGAGTTGTTTGTAAGGTCTAAATGAAGCAAGGTGCTTAGAAGGGTATCTGGCACACACTAAAGGTCAACCGAGTGCAAGCTGCTATTATTAGCATATCAGTATGCATAAAGTTCAATAATGCCATTGATTGAAAAAGCAAGTTGCACATATAATTATTCATGATTAAAACATGGACAACAGCACAATATACTCATTCACATTGTTAACACAGAAAAACAGGAAAAAACTATATTTAACTACAAAACCCACCAGGGTCAGATGATTGATGCGTACACAGCGTCCTCAGTCACAGAAGCAATAGATTTTGGAGCTTTGAGATTGTGGTGGTAGGGGGCTATGGCCACAAAAGTTCAGGGAGAAAATAAATGCAGAATAAAGCCTGTTATGCAGACAGTGTCTCTGGTAACAAAAGTTATCTCAAAGCAATCCTCTCCCCAACACAGACATTTACTAAAAAGATTTTCCCTACAGATGTAAAAGGACAGATTTTCAGAACTATTCTTATGCCTGCAGTTGCTCAGCATAACCACTTCAAAATGCTCGCCAGGAGTATATAGTTTTACTTTATCTCATTCCAGTAAAGTATAGTTTTAGGGTGGCATATTCTGATCTTTCACAGTCATTTTAGGATACTACATCGTGGGCCCCAACACACGCATCTTCGTTTTTGTTTGATTTCTTTTTGAGACAAGAGTTTCACTTGGTCACCCTTGGTAGAGTACTGTGGTGTCACAGCTCACAGCAACCTCCAACTCTTGGGCTCAAGCGATTATCTTGCCTCCGCCTCCGAGTAGCTGGAACTGCAGGCGCCCGCCACAACGCTCGGCTATTTTTAAAGACCGGGTCTCGCCCTGGCTCAGACTGGTCTTGAACCTGTGAGCTCAAGCAATCCACCCGCCTCGGCCTCCAGAGTACTGGGTTACAAGCGTGAGCCACAGAGCCTGGCTCATCTTATTTTCATTTAAAAAAGTTTAAGACACCCAATTCCTGCTCTTCCTCATCCACCGTCCTTATGCACGTGTGTAAACTAGGTCCGACCAGTTGGCACATCTGGACCCAGTGGCAGCCAAATTAAAGACCGCGCCTCCCTTCGCGGCCGGAACGAAGGCCCCGGAAAGGCCGCGCGCGTGTCCCCCGGGCCCGGGAACGTCCTCCTCAGCGGACCCGGCGGCGTCTCCCTCCTCGGTGGCACCCGCCGCGCGGCCCAGTCCTCGGAACGCTCCACCTTTCTGTCCTCAAAGTCTCCCGAAACGAACTACTCCTCTGGGGATCTCCCGCCGCTTCGGCCGGAGCGGAGCCTGCTCCATCAGCAGATGGGCCGTTCTCACCCATGAAGGGGCCCTTTTCCTCCATTCTTACCTAGCGCCCAGCTGCACACCTAGCGCCACCAACACCGCTTCTACAGTCTCACAGCTGACCCTCCGCCCACTCTCCCAGCTACGTCACTTCCGGCCAAACCAACTACCTTTCCGCTTCTGAAGGCAAGTCCCTCTGGGAAAACGGCAAGACGAACCTGCGCGCATGCGTGCAGACCGAGCGGCTCGGGGGTGGGCGGACCCATCTTTTCCCGCCCTCATCTTCCGACGCGCCCACGGCAGTCTCGCGGGAGTTCCTTCTCCTGCGGGAGTTATTTGAACTGTCTGGCGGTAACCACGCCCTGGTCTGCGGGAGGCTGGCTCGCTACAGTCCGGCTGCTCTCTGCGGAGACCTGGGCGTTTGGGTGGTGGTGCCTGCTGCAGGCGATCGCAGGCAGGGCTTGTCCCGGCAGTGTCTAGGCGCGCCATGGGAGCGGGAAAGAAGCTGCTATCGGTTAAGGAGGCCTTTCAGCTGGCGCAGCAGCCGCACCAGAACCAGGCCAAGCTGGTGGTGGCGCTGACCCGCAACTACCGCACGGTAAGCGCGGCCAGCCGTGCGCAGCCTTCCTCAGGAATCTCCAGCGCCCTAAGGACTCGGTGCGCCGAGACTCCAACCTTGTTGACTTTCGCGACCCACTTTAGAGGGACCTGAGGTTGGGGAGAGGTCAGGCGGGTGGCCGAGGTCGCCAGGCTCCGGATCAGAAAGACCTCGAGTCCTGGGCGCCGTCCACACGGGTCCGGTCGCGGACCGCTAACCCTTAATCTGTGACCTGGGGCGGAAACGTTAACAAGCACCAAGGCGACCCGGAACCAAGTTACTGAGCTCCTAGCAGATGCGGGGGATCAGTGGTTGTCGCCTTTTGGTCACCACTCGCAGCAAACGGTCAAATTATTCTAACCTCGTCCCACGGTTAAAGTGATCCAATAACAAAATACCAAATTAATCATTAGGACCCGGCCCTTCTTATTTATGTCCTGATTGTCTATTCCTTTCGAGTGGAGCCGTGAGAAGAGTAGGACGATGAATTTTGGGAAGATAAAGTATCTTGAGGTCCAAGAAAAATTTAGGATACGATGAGAACGTTGTATACAAAAGAAATTGCTCTGTGCTAGGAAGACTTAAATACAAATATAAAAAAGCCAGTGTTGCTTTTGAGTTCATGAAAAACCATATTTTTACAAAACTGATATTAAGGGCATATTGAAAATGCAGGATATTGGGGAAAAAAAATCAAAGGAATCTTTTCACTGTCAAAATCCAAGCTGTGTGCTTAGAGAGAAGCACATTGTAGCCGGGATAGAAGTTCATGCAAATGCATTTCCCTTTATTGGCTTGGTAATTGAAAGTTTACTAAGTAAAGATTTAATTTGAGTTATGGCTAGCGCTTTTAGCAGTCTTACGGTAATGTTGGAAATAAAGGATTTTTATGAGTGAAATTTATGAGGGGTTTCTTTTGTCTTTCAGGTGGATGATAAAACAGTTTTTCATGAGGAATTCATTCATTATCTTAAATATGCTATGGTGGTCTATAAACGTGAACGAGCTGTGGAGAGAGTAATAGAATTTGCAGCAAAATTTGTTACTTCGTTTCACCAGTCGGATCTGGAAGATGATGAGGAAGAGAAAGATGGTGGCATTTTAAATTACTTGTTTACTTTTCTTTTACAGGTACTATACAAACTAGCACTTTGGGGATGTACTGTAGAATCTTGCCATTATTAAAAGAGCCATAGGATTTTGGATGTTTTAGACAACAAAATAATCTGGTGTTTGAGAACATGTCTATGAATGAGTCTTCTAACTCCAGCATTAAATTTTTAATGACCTCTTTAAACCAGTTCTCACGTTTGTATTAGATGAGTTCTCTACATATCTTAAAATTCCTACATTGAGGAATATAGTCTTGTAACTTAGCAAATACTTCTTTCAGCCTGCTTATTTTGCGGTTGTATACATTACATATTTGGTATTACTTATGAACCAAGGTAACATTACAGCATCTCTACAGGTAATGAATTACTGTTCTAACTTTGAATTCTGGACATACAGAGTTCAAATAGTATTCATCATTTAAGAATAGTATGGGCACGGCGCCTGTGGCTCAATCGGCTAAGGCGCCAGCCACGTACACGTAAGGTGGCGGGTTCGAATCCCCAGCCCGGGCCCGCCAAACAACAATGATGGCTGCAACCAAAAAATGGCGGGGCGTTGTGGCGGGCGCCTGTGGTCCCAGCTACTTGGGAGGCGGAGGCAGGAGACTCGCTTGAGCCCAGGA
>CAUYQV010114957.1:0-21499 GCA_963574575.1 Galagoides demidoff
CTGTGGTCCCAGCTACTTGGGAGGCGGAGGCAGGAGACTCGCTTGAGCCCAGGAGTTGGAGGTTGCTGCCATGAGCTGTGATGCCATGGCACTCTACCCAGGGGGATAGCTTGAGGCTCCGTCTCAAAAAAAAAAAAAAAAAAAACACCAGGAAGCACATGTGAGAATTTCCTGACTGGACTATTCTTAATAGCAAAACTAGAAACATCACAGAAAGGAAAAACTAGTGTATTCAAAAGATGGAACTATATAGTGGTGAAAATGGATAAACTATAGGCACGAATAGAGATGAGAAGCTCAAACCTGCTAAGTGGGGGGAAAGCTATCAGAGAAAAATTAGAGTCTGGTGCCCTTATGTCAAAGTCAAACAGAGGTGAAACTAAAAATAGAGCATAACACTTCGGAATATATTATTAAGTAGCAAAAGTATTGTATTTTATAAGTTTAAGAGCTGATGTTTATCATTCTTTATGCTGTATATACCTACTGTGTTTTAAGCTTGCATTTACACTGTATTTCACAGTAATAAAGTATAATAGAAAGCATTTTAAAAATTCTATATCCTGTGCTATTAGGTGCTATTCCCCTTGCTCCTGGTTGCTGCTTTATGTCATTGTGAGAGTAGTTCCCACACGTGGTTCACATAATAATCAGATCCCTGCTCAGACGCATCACAGCTTCCCCCTAACCACAGCGTGAAATGCAACTGCTCAGACTAACAGGAGATTCAAGGCCCTTGCTAGTTTGACCCCATTTGACCTACAACACCATATGCTGTAGCCTCACTGATCCACTCACTGATACCAAACCACACACTGTGAGTTTTCTCAGTTCTGGGCCTTTGCTTCTGCCATCCTTACTATTCATTAATTCCTTTTATTGACTGATAGATTTATATATATATTTCAGATTAAACAATTAAGTTATAATGTTTGTGTTTGTTAGGTAAGGTCCCTGTTGTAATTGTGTCTGTCCCTAGGAGGTGTGTCAGGTACCCTTACTTTGTGCCCATTAGATGGGAGCACACCAAACCCCTCCCTCCTCCTCTCTTCTCTTCCCCCCAGCTTAAATTGAATTGAATTTTTCTCTTATGAGGGTAAGTATTAGTTCATCTACTCCTTCTTCTTCTTCTTTTTTTTTTTTTTTTTTTTTTTGAAGTTTTGGCCAGGGCCGGGCTTTAACCAATCAGCCGCAGTATATGGGGCTGGCGCCCTACTCCTTGAGCCACAGGCGCTGCCCCCATCTACTGCTTCATACTGGAATTGAGTACACTGGGATACTTGCTTTTCCATTCTTGTGATACTTTACTAAGAATGTATTTCAACTCCATCAAGGTTAATATAAAAGATGCAAAGTCTCCACCTTTTAATAGCTGAATAGTATTCCATAGTACACATATACCACAGTTTGTTAACCCATTCCTGGGGTGATGGGCACTTTGGTTGTTTCCACATCTTGGCAATTGTAAATTGAGCTGTGATAAACAATCTAGAGCAAATGTCCCTACAATAAAATGATTATTCTTCTTTGGGGTAGATGCCTAGAAATGGGATTGTAGGATAAAATGGAAGGACTATTTTGAATTCTTTGAGGACTCTATACTTTTTCCAAAGAGGCTGTAACAGTTTGCAGTCTCACTAACAGGGTGAAAGTGTTCCTTTCTCTCCACATCTACTACTTAGTAGTTTCAATTCTAAAAGATTGTATTTCTTATCACCATCAAGCTACCCACCAGCAGTAGCTGTTTTACATTTCAAAAATCCGATAAGCTATATTAAATTTTAAAAATAAGTCATCTATGTGTTATATTTATTATTACATAATACATTTTATTTCACTAAATTATATTTTATTTATCATCATTAATATAATTTTATTTAAGTGCTACAATGACAACTACAACCAAAAAATAGCCGGGTGTTGTGGCGGGCACCTATAGTCCCAGCTACTTGGGGGGCTGAGGCATGAGAATTGCTTAAGCCCAAGACTTTGAGGTTGCTGTGAGCTGTGGCGCCATGACACTCTACCAAGGGTGACATAGTGAGACTCTGTTTCAAAAACAAAGGCTATTTTTCAATTTGAATAAGCTATATTTTTGTGTGTGTTTTTTTTTTGTTTGTTTGTTTTTTGAGACTGAGTCTGGCTCTGTTGCTCTGGCTGGAGTGTCATGGCATCATCCATTATAGCTCACAGCAACCTCAAACTCCTGAGGAACAGGAATGTCCAGATGTTGACAACCTGAAACTTGCAACATATCAGAGAAATAATTGCATCATAGATTCAATGAAAGTCTTTTGCAAATGTGTCTGATTCTGGGAGGTGAGCTCAGGTAACAGTTGCGAACTAAGATGAGGATCTCAGTCCAATGTAGCTGCACAAGTGCCTGTGAGCTGAAGGAACATCTGCAATGCACATCACACATTGCTCAGGACAAATCTCTTCGTCTTTTACTTTTATTACTATTGTGAAAATGTCAGCTAGTACAGACTAGCAATACTGACAGCAAAATAACAATAGAGTATTGCAGTATCGACCCTTTGATGAATTCAAACAGAAAGAAATCAGAGGAGTATTTTACTGATAAGTAATTCCATCTACTATCACATAGGCAGAAGGAGATCACCCAGGAATGGGAATTTCTATGCCAAATATTATTTTTATTCACATCCACCACTCTTCTGTAGTTGAGCAAACTAAAATATATTGTTATTTAATTTTTAGAGACTTTGAGAAGTCATCTAAAGTAGACTTTACAAACATATTAAAAACAGTGGTATGCTTCCTTTAATCAAAAACCTTTATGGCAGCCCAACACATAAAACTAATAAAGTAGTGCTTTTCTGGAAGGATATGGGAAATTCTTCTTTATTTAACAAATGGAGAAAATCAGTAAGCTATGTGATGAGGCTTTTAATGAGAAGGGTGACTCACAGCTGAAAGAATTTTCCCTGGACTGCTTTGACAGAATGCTTTGTCAGAACTGAGGACAGCTGTGCAATTTAGAACAAGAATAGTGGAAATCATATTTCATATTCCATTCCCAGAAAAAAGATTCTTACTAATAGAAAAATGTTCAATTATAATTAATATCTTCTGTGTATAAGTATCATACAAGCTGGGACTTGCAAATAGTCTCAGGACCTCAAATTTGAAAGATTCACAGATATTAATAAAGATTAATAATAAAGATTATTATACTTCAAAATTTATTGTTTTGGTAGGGTGGAGCAGTTTGCGTTGGACCAACTTTCCCACAGACAATTTTTAAACATAACAATTAATACCTGCTTGAAGGCACTGGAGAGAGACCAAAAGCTGCTACAAACTGGGAAGAAATTAGCCCTTAAAAGGAGAGTAAGGCACTAGAATATACTTGCAATTTCTTTTCTTTCTTTCTTTCTTTTTTTTTTTTTTTTGCATCCGTGGGTCTCTAGATGAACATACTTGCAATTTTTATGGCTTTTCTGTTGTGGGCACTCCTCCAGTCATGTGGAATGGAGCAACTAGAACTCAAGCAAGGAAGTTCTCGGGCTGTCAGAGTGGCTAAGAAGTAAAGGGAAAAATCCTGGGATGAAGAGAGCACAGAGAGGGAAAGGCAAATTGTGCACAAGGTAGATTCTCCCCAAGCCTTTTACCGTTGTTCTGAAGATTCATAAGGGAGACCCTGAGCCAGCTAAAAGGAGTAGGCTGAAGATGTGGGCAGAGATTACTGTTGCTGCTAACACATGAGGGAAGCAGTTTGGAATTTGGATCCAGCTAAGTTAATTACCTGATAGAACAGCACTCAGAATCTCCAGAGTCTCTACAATGTCACATCCATATTTGGCAAATGTAGCATTCAAAAAACATTTTCAGACAAACAAAATTTGAGAAACTATTTGAAGGTGTAATACAGGGTGGAAATTTGGATCTTCTCAAAGAAAAGAAGATGCCAGAGATGGTAAAATGTGCACACACATGCGTGTGCATGTGTGCGTGTATACACACACACACATAAAGTTTTTTCTTTGAAAAAAATACATATTTATTTTATCACCCAGGAGTCCAGTGGCCTGATTACAGCCACTGTAACCTCAAACTTCTGGCCTTAAGCAATCCTCCTGCATCAGCCTCCTGAGTAGCTAGGACTACAGGTGCACACCAGCATGCCCAGTTAATTTTATATTCTTATTTTTTGTAGAGACAAGGTCTTGTTATGTTGTTCAGGCTAGCTGGGTGTGGTGGTAGGTGCTGGTAGTCCCAGATACTTGGAAAGCTGAGGCAAGAGGATCCCTTGAGCCCAGGAGTTTGAGGTTGCTGCAAACTAGGCTGATGCCACTTCATTCTAGCCAGGGCAACAGAGTGAGACTGTCTCCAAAAAAAAAAAAAAAAAAAAAAATTGTAACTATGTGAGATGATGAATATGCTAATTAGCTTGATTGTAGTAGTCACTTAACAATGTATGCATATATCAAAACATCATTCTGTACATAATAAATACATCCAATTTTATTTTGTTACTCTTACCTAAGTAAAGCTGGAGAAGAGAAAGAAAATAAGCTGAGGCTGGGCGTGACGGCTCATGCCTGTAATCCTAGCACTTGGGAGGCCAAGGCAGCTGAATTGCTTGAGCTCACAGGTTTGAGACCAGCCTGAACCAGAGCAAGACCTCATCTCGGAAAAATAGCTGGGCATTGTGGCGATGCCTATACCCCCATCTACTTGGGAGGTTGAGGCAAGAGAATTGCTTAAGCCCAAGAGTTTAGGTTGCTGTGAGCTGTGACGCCATGGCACTCTACTTGTACACTGCTGATAGGAATATAAATGAGTACAGCCACTATGTAAAATAGCATGGAGGCTCCTAAAAACACTAAAAATAGAAACATCACAGGCTCCAGCAATCCCCCTGCTGGACATATAGCCTATTGCAGTGCTGCTATTCATAATAGCCAAGATATGGAATCAGGCTCAAGCGTCCATCAGCAGACAAATGGATAAAGAAAATGTGGTATATCAAAATGTGGACTATTCCTCCGCTATAAAAAACAATGGAGTCCTGTCATTTGCAGCAACCTGGGTATAACTGGAGAATAATATATTGTCTTAGTTTTCATTCAACTCCAAACCCTTTCATATTTGTCAAAAATCTCCTTTCAAGAGGTTCTGATGAATCAAATAGCCTATTGGTTTAATCCCCAAAGAAGTCTCTCCCCAGATATGCACTGGCTTGCTTTCGGGGCCTGGGGACAACTGTCTCTCTGGGAGCTCCCTTCACAATCATCCTGGTGCTTACCTCACATCTTCTGTTCCTGTGTTCCATGTCATTTTCTTTTTTTGGTTATATTTCCATTCCCCCCTCCTCCCCAAGGTAACAGAGAGATTTTGTTTAGGAAGAACAAAGAGAAAGTTTAGAGCACTTCTGGAGAGTTGGAAGTGGGTCACTCTCATGAAGGAGCAGAGGTGAGAGAGAGACAGAGACAAAGGTCTTCAGCAGTCTATTCTGTTTGAAATTGCCTGCCAGTTTTTCATTGGTCTCCCTGTGCCTCCAAGTGGTATTGTCCTGTTCTATTGGTCATTGATTGTCTCCTTCCGTTGGTCATTGGTTACCTACTTAATTTCATATCCAAATTCTTATGGGCCCTTCAGAGTTCCTGGTTTAGCAGATTTTCTTCCCACTCCCTCGAACCCCCTTTCTTGGTGTCCCTTCTGATTACCCCCTGAGATGATATGGTCACAAAATCTTGAGGGGGAAATGGACATTGAATGCTCTTAACTACTTCTTACTGTCAAAATGGAGGTGGCACCTGTGGCTCAAGTGGCTAAGCCACCAGCCTATAAGGTGGCGGGTTCAAATCTAGCCCAGGCCCACCAAACAACAATGATGGCTGTAACCAAAAAAAAAAAAAAAACAAAAACAAACAAACAAAAAATGGCCAGGCATTGTGGTGGGCAACTGTGGTCCCAGCTACTTGGGAGGCTGAGGCAGGAGACTCGCTTGAGCCCAGGAGTTAGAGGTTGCTGTGAACTGTGATGCCACAGCATTCTACCCAGGGGGACAGCTTGAGGCTCTGTCTCAAAAAAAAAAAAAAAAAGGATAAACAGAGGAGTAAAACCTTTCTCTTCTATGTACTCAATTAAATTTCTGATAAACAGGCTCCATGACTGTTTTCTTATGGTTTGGAGACCCCACAGTTATGATGCAGTGTTTTACTCACATCATTACCATGGAGTTTTTCTTTTCACTCACATCAACCTTTGAGTCATGTCCTCTACACAGATGGGCCGTTTCAACCCTTATCTGGCAGGCTGACTTGACTACACAGTCGGAGTTCCCTGTAGGAGGTTGTTAGGCCTTGCCTGCAGGCCCCCACTGTGTTTTCCCAGGTTGCTTAGGTCTTGACAAAAGCACATAATACTCCCAAGTCTTTTCGCTCAGTTTCTGGAATTAAAAGAGCACATTTCATTTAATTTTAGTGGGAGTTTACCCCACAGGCATTGGCCTACCTATCAGGGGCCCTCCTCAGGTTTCCTACTTTAAAGGGATTTGGGGGTTCCAAAGTTTCTGGCTGCTTATTTGAAAGGTTCCCTCAGTATTTGCTGGAATCTTAATGTGGAGCTGCTGGAATCTAGAAGACACAAGTTAATAATGAGGTTGAACAGGCAGGGGCCACACAGTAGGAAAAGGCTAATCATAACTGTGGGCCCAATGAAAGGGTATAGAAAAGTTCCTTTAAATCAGGTGTTCTCAAGGCAGGTGCATTTAAAAGAGCCTGCTTCAAGGTTTGGAAGGCTGTTTCTTGTTTCCTATCCCATGTTACTCTTTCCCCAACTTCCCCTGTTAAAGCATCATATAAGGGATGCTTCCCATACAGAGGAATCCATACCCACTAGTCCCCTGTCATTCTCAAGAACTTCCTGAGTTGTTTTTTGCAAAGGGGCTAGTGAGGGAACAAATTGTCTTGACTCTATCATGTGAGAACCTTCTCTTAATTTAGGGGAAACACCAAAGACCAGGTAACTTCAGGTTTGCCCAAATGAGCCTTCTCCTTTGACCCTGAAATCTTTCCTCCTTAGGGAAATTTAACAGCTCTCTGGTGTCCTCAAAAGAAGATTAACATGAAGGGCTACAGATTAGTAAATCATCTACACATTAAGAGCCAAGTTCAGCTCTCTGAGAAGTTTACTTAGAGCATTTCCCAAAGTTCCAGGTCTGTCTTGGAATTCCCTGGCCAGGGGTTGGAGAGGGGGGTATAGTTCATATCAGTGGGGTGGAATGCTCAGTGTCCTAACCACAAAGTAACTGAGAAGTTACAGTACAGTGCACTGCCCATTGGCGCCAACAACTAAGCAAGAGGAGGACCACAGCCACCAAAGGCTTTCAAAGCTGAAGAAGCTACTCCCGCGTCCAGTAATGTGCCACGCTTAGCGTCAGTGCCCATGGTGACCCACGGCCCTCTTGTCTGAAGAGCCTGGGCCCTGTCAATCTGAAGGGGGGTGTTCCTTCACCATCTTCTCCTGGGCTGCTTTCTCAGGATCTGATGTCTAGGGCGCCACAGTGGCAGCAGGTGGGGCGGGGTAAGACCCAACCTCCTCTGCCATCCATATTAGGCCCATTCCGGTGATACTCTGTCCTCAGGTGGCCATGTTTTCCACAGTTGAAACATCACTCGTCAGACTCTCACCGTCTCGTCCTGTACCATGATGTGGGATGACCGGCAATAACAGCTCCTAACACCTTGACCTTTTGGCGTTCTTTACTTTCCTCCTCCAGGTCATGGTTGTTGAACACTGAGGTGGCCAAGGTCACCAGCTCTTTTGAGTCACTGTGAGGTCCCAGTGTCTTAGGCCGGAGTTTCCTGGGACCCCATGTGAGAATGTGGGGAATGTAGGTTTTCTCTGAGGGTCTATTTCCTGGGGCTTCTGTGCCAAGAAAAAGGCTAAAGGTTTTCTTCCCGGGTTTCAGAGCACCAGAAAAGATGTTGGGGGTCAGGGGTCTCCGTTCCCTGAACCCAGTTGACCTGGTTCAATTACTCAGCTGAGCTAGAAAGTTCAACCGGGCAGGGTGGTGGTTATCCAAAGCAAAAGTGAGTGAAACTGAAAATAAAACTGGAACGGCACAGGCAGCGCGGACAGAGCAAAAGTCACCTCCACCAGTTTCAGGGTGACAGAGACTTGATTTAGGAAGAACAAAGAGAAAGTTTAGAGCACTTCCGAAGAAGAGAGTTGGTAGTGGGTCCCTCTCATGGGGGAGCAGAGGTGAGAGACTGTATTTCTATTTTGGAGGAGCCCATTCTCCAGGACCTACCTAAGAGAGACGCAAACAAGTTTCGTCTTATTTTGTTTGTTTGTCTTTTGTGTCTTTGCATCTCCGAAGTCTTCCTATTCCCCATCTTGTACTTGATTCGTGAGAAATAGTAAGGAACCCTCCCAAAGACAGTAAGACTGGGAATAGAAGAATGAGTGTGGATACGTCTTACTAATAATTGGGAGCTAACCGATGGGCTCACACAAGCCCAGGGAGCTGTAAAGGACACTGGAAACCCAGAAGTGGGGTGGGGATGAAGAATAAAATCTTACCTATCAGTACAATGAACACCATTCTGGCCACTGCTCTGACTTAAGCATTATACGAGGTATCTACGAAAAATAAATTTGTATGACCTTGAAATTTTAAAATAAAGGAAAAAAATAAATGAATGTAGAGATGAAAAATGTGTAGGAAAGCTAACGACTGAAAATTCAGGGGTGGATTCTGGTTTGGATTTTTTTTTCTTTCTCTTTTTTTGAGACAGAGTCTTACTGTATTACCCTCAGTAGAATGCTGTGGTGTTACAGCTCACAGCAACTTCTAACTCTTGGGCTTAAGTGATTCTCTGGCCTCAGCCTCTCAAGTAGCTGGGACTACAGGCACCTGCCACAATGCCCGGCTATTTTTTTTTTTTCTTTGTAGCTGTCATTGTTGTTTACCAGGCCTGGGCCAGGTTCGAACCCACCAGCCCCTGTGTATGTGGCTGGCACTGAGCTAGGAGTGGATTCTAACCACTGAGCTACGGGCACTGAGCTAGGAATGGATTCTGGAAGACTTCTCACATACACTTGCCTGGAATGCAGCATTGAAACATGGGCGAGAGTGGTCTCTTTCATCTGTAATCCTAGCATTTTGGGGGGCTGAGGCCAGAAGTCTGAGACCACCCTGAGGAAGACAGAGAAGTGTTGTCTCTATAAAAAAACAAGAAAATTAGTCAGGCACAGTGGAGCATGTCTGTAGTCCCAGCTACTGGGGAGGCTGAGGCAGGAGGATGCCTTGGGCCCAGGAGTTGGAGATTGCAGTGAGCTATGATAACAGCATGGCACTTCAGCAACAGCAACAAAGGGAGAGACCCTATCTCAATTTTAGAAAGAAAAGAAAAGAAACAGGAGAAACGTAGCTACCTTAAAATAGCAGGCTTACATTCTCACCTTCCATCTGTAGATCCAGTGCTCAAGAGAAGTTTCAGTCAGTTGTGGAAAATAAGGGATGCTCTACTTTTGTATATCTGAGTTTGTAGCGTTGTTCAAATTTGACCTCTCCATGCACATTTCTGGTTGCTTTTACTCTCCCTGTTCAATACAGATGCTTCCATCTTGTGGCAAAATCTGAAGGAAACAACAACAAAAATAGTGTAAAGCAACATTTTTCAACCTTTTTTTTTTTTTAAATCCTATGGCACACTCGAACCTATAGTTAAACTTCCATAGCACACTTAAATTATGTTGATCGAAAAAAAAAAGAGTTAAAAAAAAGGAATATGTTTACTGTGCCTTGAGCTTCTTTTGAAAATAACTTAATGACCTTTAAAAATTTCACAGCACATCTAAGATCCTCTCATAGCACACCAGTGTTCTAAGGTATAGAACAGGGAGTTTCTAAGCAGGCTGGGCACGATGGCTTGCACCTGTAATCCCAGCACGCTGCAAGGCCAATGCGGGTGGATTGTTCCTGCTCAGGAGTCCCAGACCAGCCTGGGCAAGAGTGAGACCCCGTCTTTCCTTAAAAATAAAAAAACTAGAGGGCATTGTGGCAGTTGCTTATAGTCTTAGCTACTTGGGAGACTGAGACAGGAGGATTGCTTGGGCCTAGGAGTTTGAGGTTGCTGTGAGCTAGGATGCCACAACACTCTATCCAGGGCACAGAGTGAGACTCTGTCTCAAAAAAAAGAGAAAAGAGTTTCTAAGCAATGGGTGATGAGCGAGAATAGAATTAAGTAAGAGACAGGCTGTCTGACAAATGGAAGGTCAGTAAAGGGATCATGTAGTTCTACTGAACACAGTTTGACACTGAGAGGCTGCCTCTGGCTCTGTGCAGAAAGAGTGTCCGCAGTTTTTCAAAGAGCACACATGAGGATATAATAACTTTTTATGCTACTTGTTTTCTCCCTGATGGAAGCTTCATTCTCACTGGGTCCTCTTCAAACTCTCCTCTTGTCTGGAAACCTGGTAGCAGAAATAATGGAATAGCTATCCCTGCTGCCTGTGTCTGAGCACTGTAGCTATTGAAAAGAAAGACCCCTAACTTTACTGAGCGTGGATGTCCTTAACACTCCAAATTCCAGATCTCGTAAAGTGCTAATGACAAGCCTACTGAAGAGAAATCTGGGACAGTTGAACCTGACCCCGATCTGCTGCCCAGTCCCTACCTTTCCATCTCTTCAGAACTTTTGATATTTGCTAGTTGTCTTTGATTTATACTGTTTAACTTCAGTGCATCTAAGTGTTATTTGCTTGTATGTATCCTAATTAAGAATAACTGGAATTTTTTTTAAATTTATTTTTTTGAGACAGAGTCTTACTGTGAGTAACTAGAATTTTTAATTGTAGGATTCATGTCCGGGAAAATTCTCCATTCTCCCTCTGAATATTTATCTTCCATTCTTTCTACATCTCCTCTGGAGGTTTTTACTAGATGCATTCTGGTTTGTATATTCCTTACATTCTCTTTCACATTGTATTCTTTTTCCTTTTTGCACTACCTTCTGGATTTTTTTTTAAATCACATCTCTCATTCTCTCTCTGTTCTTTCCTATAATGTTCTTTCCAGCCCCCTCCCCAGAGTCTTACTGCTTACTCTGCTGAGATTATAAATACACTTTCATATTGCTTGGCCTCCTTCAGTGTCTGGTCTTTTGTTACATTTGTGGTTGGCTCTGTTGACTTTTGTAGATATTGTTTCCTTTCTCATTTTTGACTGAGTTCATCCTCAGAGTTATTTGTTGTGGGAATTCAATGTGTTCCATTTATGAAAGGTCCTTATGGAATCATTTCTAATTTGCCTCTGCTAAGGCCCCATGGTTTGTTTCTCTGGTTCTATCTGAATTTTTGTTTTATTTATTTATTTATAATTTTTGAGACAGTCTGACTCTGTTGCCCAAGCTAGAGTGCCATGGCATCAGCCTAGCTCACAGCAACCTCAAACTCCTGGGCTCAAGTGATCCTCCTGCCTCATCCTCCCAGGTAGCTGGGACTACAAGCACCTGCCATAATGCCTGGCTAGTTTTTCTGTTTTAGTAGAAATGGGGTCACCCTCTTGCTCAGGCTGGTCTCGAACTCCTGAGCTCGAGGTATCCTCAGCTTCCCAGAGGTTTAGGATTATAGGCATGAACCACAGCCTAAAGAAGCTTTTTATATAGGAAGAACATGCTGTAAATGGGGACTTCTGGCAAGCCTGAAAATACGCATAATATGAAGATACTGGGACGATATGGGCCAGATTTTTGACTTGGGATTTCTTCACCTTGAAGGCCACATTGTACACATGTACTTGTAGCAGCGGCTTTGGGTTTAGCTTTGTCTTGGTGACTTCTTGACTATTTGTGCCCAACCTGCTGGCTGGTTTCCATGTATATCTTTGCAGATCAGTGCTGGACTTTTCTCTTTACCTCTAACAGGCCAAGCAGCCTTTCCCAGCTGCTCACTTAAGGCAGAGAATGTATTACAGTTTAACCCTCTGCAGGAGACTGAAATTATGGTGTCAAGTCCTTTTTTCTTCAAAGGCTTTTAAGTCGGAGCCCCTAAGCCTTTTTTATTCACTTCTGATCCTTTAGGGCCATTTAACTTTCATAATCACTGTTCTAACACTGAGTTTCTCTTCATTTATTGGTACCTGGAAAGAGAAGAACCAGGAAGACTGATCTTCAGCTGATAAATAAGTGGGTTTGAAAAGTAAAAGACAAAAATGATGCGATTTCATTGTACTTGTGATATACATTTGTCATACTATTTAAGATTTAACTTCAAACAGCTAAATGTTCTACTAATTTGTAAGATTTATCTAAGTTTGTGTAGACTTTTTTTTTTCAAGTTATCATTTTCTGCCTGGTTTCATAGAACCATAAAACTTCCAAGTTGGAAGAGTGGGTGCTCTAGGGGAAGCAGGGTCAAGTACATAGGAGAGGGCTGTCTGTTTTGGCAGATGGATTTGAGTTCATTTGCTGGCTGCAGGAATAACCGGCTGTCTGACCTTGGGTGATTTACTTAATCTCTCAAGACTTCATGTCTCCATTAACAAAGTGGAGACACTAAAACCCATCTAATATAGTTGTTGAGAGGATTAGAAGTGATCACAATAGTAACTTAACAGCCAGTAGAGTATTATAATGTACTCTACCCTCAGCCAGGTGCTTTACTGGATTATCTCTTAATGTATGTGAGATCCTTAGTCCAATGCCTGACACACAAAAAATGTCCAACAAATGTAGCTCTTAGTCTTAAGTGAATTACTCATCCTAGCCAGAACTGATCCCCCAGCACACCTTTCACCCCACCCCACCCCTATCATTAGTCTACAAGCCTTAACTTGAATAGGATTCAGACTAGGCATGGTGGCCCAAACACCTATAATTCCAGCCACCTGAAAGGCTGAGGCAAGAGGATTATTTGAGACCGGGAGTTTAAGACCAGCCTAAGCAACACAAGGAGGACCCCATACTTACAAAAAATAGAAAAATTTGGCAGATGTGGTAAGGTGCACCTGTAGTCCCAGCTAGAGGCTGAGACAGGGGGATCACTTGAGCCTAGGAGTTTGAGGTTGCTGTGAGCTAGGATGATGCCACTGTACTCTAACCTAGACAACAGATGGAGATACCATCTCCACAAATGAACAAATAAAAACAAAATTAAAAATACACTGAGCATGGCAGCTGGCATTTGTAAACCCAGTACTTTGGGAGGCCAGGGCAGGAGGATCATTTGAAGCCAGGGGCTCAATACCAGCCTAAGACAACAAAAGAAGACCCTGGTCTCTAAAAAAAATAAAAAAATTACCTGGGAGTGGTATCTTGTACCTCCCAGCTACTTGGGAGGGTGAGGCAGGAAAATTGCTTGAGTGTGGAAGTTGGAGGTTATAGTGAGCTGGGCAATAGAGCCAGAACTTGTGTCACAGAAATAAGTAAATGATACATAGAACTCAAACTTTGGAGTCAGACTCTGTGGATTCAAAATTTCATTTTCTAGCTGCCTGGCCTTGGGCAAATAAATTCAGTTTCCCTTTTTCTTTTTCTTTTTTCTTTTTGTCTAGAGCTGGAGTCTCACTTTGTCGCTCAGGCTGGTCTAGAACTCCTGGCTTCCTCCTGCTTTGACCTCCCAAAGTGCTGGGATTACAGGCCTGAGCCATTGTACCCCGCCCCAGTTTCCTTATCTTCACTTGATTGTAGCCAAAAGGTGAGAAACATGCTCAGTTTCCTTATAATTAAACTGAGGATAATAATACTTCCTTCCAGGATTTTTTTTTTTTTTGAGACAGAGTCTCAAGCTGTCGCCCTGAGTAGAGCCCGGTGGCGTCACAACTCACAATCACCTCAAACTCTTGGACGTAAGCTGTTCTCTTGCCTCAGCCTCCCAAGTAGCTGGGACTACAGGTATCTGCCACAGTGCCCAGCTATTTTTTTTTTTTTGTTGTTGTTGTTGCAATTGTCACTGTTGGTTATTTAGCTGGCCTGGGGCCGGGTTTGAACCTGCCAGCCTCGGTGTATGTGGCCAGTGCCCTACCCACTGAGCTATGGGCGTCACCCTTCCTTCCAGGATAATTTTTGAGGATACAATCAGTTAATTCATGTAAACTACTTAGAATAGTAATTGGTACATTGTAAAATAATTATACCCTTTCTTTTCTTTCTTTCTTTCTTCTTCTTTTTTTTTTTTTTTTAACTCTTCTAACACTTTAATTTTTTAAGAAAAAGCGTGAACCAAATTTTACAGTGAACAAGCATTCCAGGATGGGGGCTACCGCAAATTGAGTCAGAACAGGACCAGCCTAAGTGAACAGGGCTGCCTGAAACATTTCACATCTGGCTATGTCCTACTCCCCTGGGCTGTGTTTTCTTGAGCTATCAGCACCAGGAAGGCTATTACTTTCACTATTACTAGAACTTTAATTACCTCCTCCAGCAACTCATTTTATTTTGAGAGTGTTCTAGCATGAATAACTCCTCAATTTGAGCTAAATCTACCCCTCTGTGTTATCTATCAGTTGGCTGCATTTTTGCCCTCTGTAGTGACATGCGTAAAAATCTGTTTCTTCAAGTATTTTTCATAGGTATGATTTTGAGTCACCAACCTAATCACCTCCTAAGAGAATGGCTTAGATGCCCACCCTCCTACAAAGGGAACACTGACCCCCGGGTAGTGTCTGATGAGTTTGGAGGACTGTCACACTTTGAATACCATGTATCTGGCCAACCTTTCATACACTTAGCTTTCCACTATGGACAACCAAACTCATTCCTAACTGGCACAATATTTACGTCTGTTACATTTCAACTCTCTTGGCTGGGCTGAGGCCTGGGGAGTTTACAATTAACTGATCATAATAAGTTACAGATCATTCATTCAAAAAAGAAGATATATTGGCTTGGTGCCCATAGCACAGTGGTTATGGTGCCAGCCACATACACTGAGGTTGGTGGGTTTGAGCCCAGCCCAGGCCTGCTATACAACAATGACAACTGCAACAAAAAATAGCCAGGTGTTGTGGCGGGCACTCGTAGTCCCAGCTACTTGGGAGGCTGTGGCAAGAGAATCACTTAAGCCCAAGAGTTTGAGGTTGCTGTGAGCTGTGACGCCACAGTATTCTACTGAGGGTGAGCTAGTGAGACTCTGTCTCAGAAAAAAAAAAAAAAGGATATATTGGATATTTATCTCTACCTCCAAAATACATCAGTTTAATTGGCACTTTTGGATAACATTACTAACAACTGTTAGTAACTGTTTGTGTAAATTTTTTTTTTGGAGACAAAGTCTCACTATGTTGCCCTCAGTAGAATACAATGACATCATTGTTGTTTAGTAGGCCTGGGCTGGGCTCAAACCCACCAGCCTCAGTGTATATGGCTGGCACCCTTATTCACTGAGCTACAGGCACTGAGCCTATTTGTGTAAATTTTATTTGAAATTACTTCTGTGGCGCCCATAGCTCAGTGGGTAGTCACTGGCCACATACACCCAGGCCAGCGGGTTTGAACCTGGCCTGTGCCTGTCAAACAACAATGACAAGTACAACCAAAAAAATAGCCAGGTGTCGTGGTAGGCGCCTGTAGTCCCAGATACTTGGGAGGCTGAGGCAAGAGAATTGCTCAAGCACAAGAGTTTGAGGTTGCTGTGAGTTGTGATGCCACGGCACTCTACCTAGGGCAACAGCTTGAGACTCTGTCTCAAAACAAACAAACAAACAAACAAAAAAACCAACTTTCTTATCACCAGAACAGTCACTCTCCCAAATTATTTATTTATTAATATTTTAATTAATAAGGTGCTTCACTTACTTTTCCTTTCTGTTTGGTAAGTCTGGGCTCTAGTCGAACCTACCAGCTCCCGTGTATGTGGCTGGTGCCCTAGCCTCTGAGCAGGCCTGGTGTTAAGAAAGTTAATGAACATTGAAAAGAGGAGATTTTTTGGTGCTTGGCACCTGTAGCTCAAGTGGCTACCAGAGCTGGCAGGTTTGAATCCAGCCAAGTACAACCACAAAATAGTTGGGTGCTTCTGTTGTCCCAGCTATTTGGGAGGCTGAGGCAAGAAAATTGCTTAAGTCCAAGAGTTGGAGGTTGCTGTGATGCCAGAGCACTCTATCCAGGGTGACAGCTTGAGGCTCTGTCTCCATAAGAAAAAGAAGAAAAGAGGAGATTTTTATAATCTACTCTAGACACTAGAGCAGAGGTTCTCAACCCATAGGAACTGTATTAAAGGTCGCGGCCTTAGGAAGGCTGAGAACCACTGCACTAGAGTGAGGGTTAGTGTGGCCACAAACTTCCTTTGAACTCTTAGTTTTAAACTCTTACCCCTCCTCTATTTACTCAAACTAGGAAAAGAAGAAAGCATGCTCACCCTAGTTTTTCCTTTTTTTCTTCACCCATAAGATGAAGAACTCAATAAAGGAGATGAAGGCAAGAAGGAATGAGACAGGACTATGAAGGGTCTAATTGTATGCAGCTCTGTAGATGACCCTGGAGGAACCCAGCAGGACTTTGCACATGTGAATCCCCAGCAGCTGGAGCTCACACTTTGGAGCTTTATAAGCCAAAGGTAGAACGTAAGGACTTCAGGGACACAGCCCGGACCCCACTTCAGGATTCACAGAAACTGCATTGATTAAGATCTACTGACTTAGTATAAGGATTCTTTTTATCTCCAAAGCCCCACATCATATATCTCAATTCTTCAGAAAAAAGTCTCTGCCTTTTACCCTGTCCACCTTCTGCACCTCCTCTAATTTCTTCATTTTCTTCCTCAAAAGCAGGGTCTTCCTCCTCATCTGCCACCCCATCAGCCCGCCAGCCTACAGCACCCAGCCTGCTCCCACCCAGCAGGTTTCACTACTTGCACAGCCTCACTTCCGGTGACTTCCACAACAAAGTGAGTTTTGATTTGATTTTATTTTTTAACTAAAATATTTAAGTTTTATTTTCACATTTCACAATACAAATAAAACTGCTCCTTTTTGGGTTTACTTCTTCCCTTTAAAACTATTCTCTCTTTGATAGGAAGGAGGAGCAAGTCTTCCTTACCAGGCTCTTAAGGAAACGGGCAGAGTCACAGCACCACCATCTCCTGGTGAAACAGAACAAGTAATATGAAACTGACATAAAGAAAACTCCCCTCTCCCCTCATTTGTCCGGTCAAGTAGTTCCAGGATGCGTGGGCACCGACAAGGGACTGGCATGAGGTCTCATCATTGGGGGCCCAGGTCTCATCATTGGCATGTGACCTCCCATGGGTGGCCTCATTCCAGGAGCAGGTCCCACTGGCAGCATCCCAGGAGGAGGAGGACCCATCATCGGCATCATGGGAGGGCCCCCCATATAACGGTGCTGGCATCATATCAGGATGAGGAGGACCCGGAAGATTGAGGGGAGGTAGAATCATTGCCCCTGCAGGAGGAGGAGCCGAGAATGGAGTAGGAGGTATTTTTCTATGTTGAAATGCAGCTGTTGTTTTGTCAGTCAGGCTCTGGGCCCCCTCTTCCATCCCTTTCTGATTCGTCCCTCACATTCTCTTTGTGCTTCCTCCGACTGCAGGGTGTCTTTCTCATAGATGGAGAGTCATGGGTGAGATGTGTATCACAGTGGAGATTTTAAAAACCATGAGAGATTCTTTTGTGACCTCCATGCATTTGAAAACCACTGGAAGGCACGTCCAGTCTCTGCTTCAGCCTTTCAGAGCAACCGGAATTTCTTTTTTCTTTTTTTTTTTTTTGAGACAAAGTCTCACTATGTCGCCCTCACTTGAGTGCTCCTGCATCACAGCTCACAGTAACCTCAAACCCCTGGGCCCAAGCGACTCTCTTGCCTCAGCCTCCCAATCAGCTGGGACTAAGGTACCTGCCACAACACCCAGCTGTCTTTTTGTTGCAGTTGTTTAGCAGGCCCAGGCCAGGTTCAAACCCTCCAGCCCCGGTGTTTGTGGCCAGAGCCCTAACCATTGAGCTAGGGTGCCAAGCCAACATAAAGGATATTTTGAATTAAAAGCCATTTATGATCAGAAAGCCTTGGAAGAGACCTCCTCTCTATCTGCATAAAACCTGACTAACCTGATAGGAGATCAAAAGGGGCTGCTGACTTCCTTTTCTGAATGCTGCAGACCTGGCCCTATATCATTTACAACTCAATACCTGTCTCTCAGGTTAATTTACAAATCAATCTGTTTCCCCCTCCCCAATACATCCCCCCAGCAACGACTTGCTGTACCTGTGCTTTCCACATTCTCTCCCCTCCCCTCTAAAGGGCGTCTGTGAAGGTCTCTGAGCATCACTGAGACTTTGGGAAATCTTTCGTGTGGTTCCCCCCAAGCACATGGTATCTGGAAACAAACCTTTCTCTTATTAATCTACTATACCTGTGAGTTGATCTTTTTAGTGAACCAACCTAAGGGAAAAGGGCAAGTTTCCCAGGAACTCCCCTTCACCAGCAACAAAGCGGGATTCTGTCTTTTTTTTTTTTTTAATTTTTTTTCTGTTAACATAGTTTGGGTATTGCCTATAAAGTAAATAAATCTCTTCCTCAGGCTGGTCTCAAACTCCTGAGCTCAAGCTACCAACACTAGCAGCAAAAATGAAAAGCTAATTTCATGTTGAAATTATTTGGCTGCTAGGCAATTAACTGCCCTTCAGAAGAGAATCTGTGTTCCATCTTCAGCCACACAACCTCTGCGTGAAGACTGAACAGATACATCAGCCTTCACCTGTACTTTTGATTCAGAGATAGCCTGCGCTTAATGAGTGCAGGGACTTCATGAGTATAAAAACCATGTCTGTTTAGTATTGTATTGTTTGGGGGAGGTTTTATACTGTAGGAGCTAAATCTTTAAAGATGTATAAGGTGGTGTTTTTGTGTCTTTTTAAAAATTTTTTATTAAATCAGCGGTTGTCAACCTGTGGATCGTGACCCCTTTGTAACAATGAAAATACATCCTGCATAACAGATATTTACATTACGATTCATAACAGTAGCAAAATTACAGTTATGAAGGAGCAATGAAAATAATTTGAAAATAATTTTAGGGTTGGGGGTCACCACAACATGAGCAACTGTATTGAATGGTCACGGCATTAGGAAGGTTGAGAACCACTGTATTAAGATGTAACTGTGTACATTGATTCGTTTCAGGGGGTCAGTGTACTGCTTTGATATACAATGTGAAATGCTTACGTTGAACTAAGTAACACATCCATCACAATTATACTCATTTCTTAATAGTTTTGAAATGTACCATTGCATCATGCACATTATGTGTTTTTTAAGAACACTTATTTATTGTTAATATCAGAAAAAAATTAAAAGAGAAAAAAATCATTCTTTTCCATTACCCTAAAATTTATTTATATATCTTCATGCTCCACTGGTTTCTCTTCACAAATATATCTATTTTCACATAATTATAATGTATATACAATTTTGTACGCTTTTTCCTATGTGACATTATTACTGGATAAAGAGGATCAGGCCACCTGTCACTGCCAGCCAATATACAGAGATAGGGACAGGTCCACCAAACTTTGACAGAAGGCCAGCGATTCTGGAAAACAGTGAGACTCCTCTCCAAGACTGTTCTGTTCTTCCATTTCCAAAATAACAGTTTTATACATAATAGTTCACAAGAAAGATCACAATAACCCTTATTTTAAATAATAATCAGTATAAGTCAGTGACAATCTATCACATTTCCAATTCAAAAGTTAATTCCTAACTATTCAAGATGGGCATCTTTAGGGTGGGAGCTAAATTTACAAAACAGTAAGACGGAGAGACAGGAGGTCAAGGTCACTTAGGACTCACATGACCAGACCCCAGACCTGCTGTGTCCTGTCTACCCTAACCTGACAGAGTCCATCTTACCCTCACTACATGTGCTTTCAACATAATCATAAGCATGTTCCTATTGAGAGGGCCAGACCAGCGCCATTTTGTTGTTTACTGCATTAGATCTGTTCCTAGCCCCTCCACCCCAACCTCTGCCGGTAAGACCTGCTGGGCCACTCCCTGCTGCCTCCCCCACCCCTGGTTGCACAGCCATTGAGCCGTTGATTGAGTCACCTTGGGCAGACAGCTGCCATAATAGGCAATAAGTTTCTGTTTCCTTGAAATTCAGGTATTCCCCTTCAACTACCCAATCAGGCTGCACCACCTCAGGCCCCCCCCCATAGGAAATCCCCTACCCCTCAACCTGTACCAATCCAAATCCTCCCCGTACTAATGAAATCATCAACCACCAATCAAGAGTGTAACCGTACCCCACCCTACCCTTCTTGCCTTCTGTACCCCATAAAAACCTTCTACACCCCAGGTTTGGGGCTTGTCCTGGCTTGCATGCCAGGAGAGTCCAGGCCCGGGCTTGAATAAAGCTCACCTCTTGCTTTTTACATCGGAGTGTGTCTCGGACTGTGTCTCGGACTGTCTGCTGGGGAGTCTTGGGGGAATTTCAGGCACAACACTATGCTGATGCCCAGTGCTCTTACTGAAATTTTTAAGTCTGCATAGTGCTCCCAATTTTGGTATGTGGTACTACTCTTTTTGTTGCAGGAAGACGAGGCCCAGTGGGGAGAAAGAGCACCAAACACCATGTTCATAGAGGCAGGGCTCTATTGCGGCCGGAGCAGCAATGACAGCACAGAAGAATTCAAAATGGCCACACTCTCCAGCTGGCTCAGGCTTCTCCTTTTTATTCCCAGTCAAAAAGTTCTGGCCCACAGATAACTTTCTCACTGGACATTTTGAATCAAGCTGGAGAAGTGGGCTCTGGCTTTCACAGAAGCGGAAAAGTGTCAGCCTCCAAGGTACCAGGAAGTTAAGTTTTTACAAATTCCCAAGAGTTGAGTCATCACAGGGAGGACCTTACAGGGGATGTATCTTTGGGGTCTCCTTGAGAAGACCTTTATTCTAATTATTCCCTAAGCCTAAATTCTCAAGAAGATTACTTGCTCATAAATAGTTCTTTCTTTCTCCCTCTTTTTTTTTTTTTTGAGACAGAGTCTCACTTTGCTGCCGTTGGTAGAGTGCTTTGGCATCATAGCTCACAGCAACCTCCAACTCCTGGGCTTAAGCCTCCCAGTAGCTGGGACTATAGACGCCTGCCACAACACCAGCCTATTTTTTTGTTGCAGTTGGCTCTGGCTGGGTTCGACCCCACCAGCCTTGGTGCATTGGCTGATGCCTTAACCACTGTGATATGGGAGCCAAGCCGATCCTAAACATTTCTATGGGTTAAAAATAACAATAGTTTAGATTACCAAATGAAAATCTTATCATTAAATTCTTTGTACTGGCTCAGCGCCTGTGGCTCAATCGGTAAGGCGCCAGCCACGTACACCCAAGGTGGCGGGTTTGAATCCCCAGCCCAGGCCTGCCAAACAACAATGATGGCTGCAACCA
The DNA here is from genome assembly GCA_963574575.1 of Galagoides demidoff. Lineage (NCBI taxonomy): Eukaryota > Metazoa > Chordata > Mammalia > Primates > Galagidae > Galagoides > Galagoides demidoff. The sequence goes on from CAUYQV010114957.1 coordinate 21,372, forward strand.
AAAAAAAAAAAATGGCCGGGCGTTGTGGTGGGCGCCTGTGGTCCCAGCTACTTGGGAGGCAGAGGCAGGAGACTCGCTTGAGCCCAGGAGTTGGAGGTTGCTATGAGCTGTGATGCCATGGCACTCTA